>VZRO01001578.1:558171-631639 GCA_013397915.1 Daphoenositta chrysoptera | reverse complement strand
CCGCTCTCGCGAGAGGGGCCGCCCGCAGCCCGCCCGCGCGCCGGCGGCGTTCCCATGGCAACAGCCAAGCGCCGGGCCCAGCGGGCGGCTCGGGCCCGCGCCGAGCTCCTTGCGTTCTGATTGACTTCTTACCATCTTGATATTTACATCACTTTCCAGCCTCCTGGAGACCTGTAGGGAGAAGGTCACTGTAGCTGCTAACACAAAGTCAAAACCTACCAGTACCGTACGGATGGTATATCCCGAGCTCTTTTGCTGCCAGTCAAATTAAAATGGATTCTCCCTTAGATATCCATCACAGATAACAAATTAAAGATGTGGGAAGGCACATCTAAAAAAATAGCATGCGTCAACATCACCCCTTGTTCTGCAGGAATACTGCTCTGTTTTCAGATGGCCAGAATTCTGAATAAAACAAGCTGTGGGTAACACATTCTGGATACGCTGCTGGTGGTTGTTACCGTCCTTGGCTTGGCAGAATGCTAACAATCTCAGTTAAACCACTTTAAGTGAAGCTTTCCCTGAAATTAGGACACTCTGACTCGGACTGGCGCCGTTCCAGCAGCGTGCAGCATGGTGATAGCTAGAGCGACCGAGCTGTGGTGAGCAGCTGCTCTGCGCAGAGATGCTCGCTTCACACCCCATCCGCTTTCCAGGAATGTCCAGGCAGCAAAGACCAACAAAACTTACATATAGATCCATGTGCCTTGATATCTTCTGAAGATGTTCCTAATGGATCTTCAGTAGAGATGTTGAAATATCACAGTGTTTGGTACTGTAAAAATACCCAGATTTCCAGAGGGCAATCACTCTCTTATAGTCATGAAGTCATGACTCCTGCAGGTGTTACGGGATCAGAAAATACAATCCTGATCTCATTTTCCTGAGAAGAAGAAACATTACGGACAAAGAACCGATACCAATGCTGCACTGTCATGGAACAAAAAGTAGAATTGACAATCTAGGAAAAAAAAACAGGAACATTTTCAGTATTTAAATATGTTTCTCTTATATCACCCGCCTGAAGTGATTTTTTACTTTAAAAAATGTGGGGTTTTTTAGTTTTTACTTAAATTAAAACTTTTTTATTGGCAGCTGGAATCCCAGTCCTATAAAGGGAAGTCCAAAGAGGCTTACAGGCCTCATGTTCATGCACACAACAGCACTGGATATGACTGCAGCATTAGGAACTGTGGTGTGCAATTACCGAATTTGCCTTCATCAGAGGAATTTAGATAGTGAGGCTGTGGCTTGCAAGTTCTTTAATGAGGTTAATGAGACTAGCACATTCTCAAACCGTTTGTATGATCTTCCTTCAGACACTGCTGCTGTGTCAGATCTTCAGATGAGGAAGACATTCAGGAGGGGTGCACAGGGAGGGAGAGGCTCTGACACCAAGCACCAGCCCAGCCTACGTGCTGTCTGCAGTGAGGCCACCGTGGAGGCACACACCCTCACCTCCTGCTCCTGGGCCTCTGCAGCTTCTCCCTGAATCCCAGGCCTGAGAGGCTGACATCTGGGAGTGCAGGGGTGCCAGTGTGAGGACTGCTGGTGTGAGATGCTGTTCTCACCACGTTCTCCCCGTGCATGATGTCTAGAGCTGGGGTTAGAGGTCAGCAGCACTCAAGAACAATACGTGTTCTCACAGGTGTCAGGATATCCAGAACTCATTTATTTTCTTTTTGTGGAAGTACAAACTTTTCTGTGTCTTTATAGTAAGCAGTGATTAATTAGGCTTGAGGCAGGGAGAGAAGGCGAATTTAGTGTTTACCCCTGCCCTGTGTAAGAAAGTCATCAGAATAGCTGATCTAAAATAAGAGGGATAACAGGGGTTTTACTCCAAAGTAATTATCGTACTTCAATAATGTGCAACTAATTCCAGAAGAAAAAGACTCTCTTTGCTTTTATAGAGTACTCGCACACCAGTCTCTGCTTGACTAGCTGTTAGAGAATGAAGGATACACAGTTGGTTTCCCTGTGTAGAGACAAGCCTCAAAAACTCAAAAGATTTTGAATGCAAACACTTCTTCTGCCACTAACTTGCTGTGTTACCATAGGCAAGTCACCTAATTTCTGTTTTAGTATTGTCCTTTAAACAAAAAGGGAAAATGATACAGTTATTTACCTCTGAAGAATAAGGTGAGTGTAAATTAATTAATATTTATGTTGCTCTCTGAAGATCTGGCTTTATGAAACGGTAAATAGTAGGAATATTTCTGTGTAGAGCTGGCTGGAGCTATTGGAAACACAGGGAAAATCTGACTAAGAACCTGAAACTGAGTGCATAATTTATTCATTGATGAACAATGAACATGTGAAAGTTTGTATCCAGCACACCCTTCCAAGAAGCATTATAATTTGGATATGTAACTTCCCAGAAAAATAGATAAAGCAATTCATATAACGATGATTTGATAGAGCCCAAGATCAATGCATTCCAGGATATTCATGTTCTCAGGAAGTCTCTATATGTGGGGAAGGCTTTAGGCTCTTGGAGTGTTTTCTAGCATTATTGTCCTGGGGATTAGAGGACCGTCTTTCATACGGATCATTTCAGTGATCCAGTTTATAGCACATAAACAGTTATACTGCCATAAGAAAAAGCTAGTTTTGCTTTGGGGCACGGGGGACAGGGACAAGAGGCAAGTTCTTTAGCCAGCTTTGGCAGGAAAGGCAGCATCTTGTGAATTATAACTTCTGTGTTCTTTTCTTTTTGTTCACTTACCAACAGGCCTTTTCTGACATCAAGTAGATGTAAACATTCCCTTACTTCACCAGTTATAATTCTAGGCAACTCGTACAGTTATTTGAACTCTCTAAGGGACTTCGGAGGCATTTTAAAGCAATGCTCTCTGCAGCTTATAAGAATTCATCCTGAAGTAAATCTGTTCCATTGAATTGGCATGGGTGATTACTAATAGGCATAAAAGTATTTGAAGTCATTAAAACTCAGTGTGAGAAATACACATTAGCTAGAAGTGGGAAAAATGTATTTTTTTATAAATGCAAGGAGATGTTTCAGACTTTGGTATATTTAACATAGTAGAAATATTGAAGGATTTCTCTCAAAAAGGATTTGAAAAGAAAGCATGCAGGAGCATTTGCAACAAAGCAGCACATGGAGCAAAGTGTGCAGGGGAGCCCGAAGGCTGGTGCGAAGGGATTGTCAAGTAGGAAGTACAAAGTGAAATTATCAGTGTCAAGTCTGACAGGCCAGAATTGTGACCTCTCAGCTGTACATGGGCTCACAGAGGCACCCAGCCACATTGCAGCTCCCTCCTGCCAAGCCTGTCTGTCCTGCTTTGCAGTCAGCCGCCTCTTTCTCACAATTTGCAAGGATCTGCGTTATTCTTATGGATTTCAATGGTCTGCCAAACCACTGGAATAGAAAAAAAAGCCCAGAAACTGTACTAATGGCAGCCACTTAGTACCTAGACGGCTATATAATCCTCAGAAAAGAATTGCAAAACACACATTCAGAACATGTCTCATGTCTGCATTTACAGAGGCATGTACATAACCATTAACTTTATGAATCAAGAAAGCTTTTCAATAGTAAAGGCACAGTTAATAACCTCGGCTGAAAGGTTTTTTGTAAAAAAACCCCACATTTTATTTGGATGCACATCAGAATACTTAAAAATATTATTTTTATGTTACCTTTTGGTTTTAATTTAGTGCCTGAAGCAAGAACATGGCTGGTTAGACCAATGTACACTAATTTAGCATAATGTGTCCAGTAGTCATCATGCTACAGGCTTATGAGAAAGTGCAAGAAAAGAGAAGGAAAATCAGAAATTTTCCTTGCCTGACAAGAAGGTAAAGCAAAAGGGATGTTTCTGGAGAGAGGGTTCTTTTGCTTCAAATTTGCAAGTGATGTGATACAATGTCATCCATTAAATCATACTATTCAAGTATTTAAAAACAATATAAGCAGAATTTCATTGCTTTATTCAATAAAAAACTCCCTTCCCATGCATTAAAAGATTAGGGGTGAAAATTCCAATACTCAAAAGTAATAAATCCCAATACTATCTGCTTATACCTTTATTTCAAATTTCTGGGGCATAGACACTCTACACTATAAATTGCAATTACATGATTGTATAATTTTCTCCCCAGTTTCTCTGAAGCCTGGAAAATCAGAGCACAGCTCCACGCCTTCATTTCTGCAAACTGTTGTTCTCTAGCTCTGAAGACAGGTGGATGTGTTGCCAACTAGGTTGATCTGGAGTGTTCATCAGAACAGAATGTTTCACAAACAGCAACAAATGCATTTTTACCCCTTTCCTGTAAGATGATATTGTTATCCCCGTTTTATAGATCAAATAGCTAGCACCTGGCTTTCCAATGTGATTAGGAAGGGATATCTCTTCTTTTCCAGAAGCACATCTCCCCAGGAATTCACCTGTAATTGTGAATACTTCTGCAAATCAAACCCCAGGCTCCCTGGAGTAAGGCATAAGTAACACTACAAGATGGCATACACAGGCACTGCTAATGGAAGAAGTAGATCTGTTTACTCCACATTCTGCTCCTTCTTCCTCTTGGCTGCCTGTTCCTGCCCCTGTGCTGCCCCAGCCTTTGTGCTGCACAGATGTTCATGTGACTCCACAGCCAACTAACTCAGAGACCTGCTCCAGCTAGAAACTAACCCAGAAGGAAAAATAACCACTAGCAGTCAGCCAGATCAGTTTCCTGATCCAGCTTAGACTGTGGCCTCATAAATGTTTGATACAAGATAGGCCAAAATATAGGAACAGAAACAGCCGAGAGGGCAGGTAGGCAGGATTCCTTTACTCAACAGCAGTAAGCTTGCTCTGGATAGAAGTGTTTGTTGAACATTCAGAATTAAGGGCACAAACACATCAGTTTTGTTCAAGGACTAGACTTAAAAAGGAAAAGACACAATTGCAAGAGAGTGTGGTAGTGGTGGAAAGGACACAATTTCAGTTCAGCTGCCCTTTTAACTTGAGACTACTGAACTCTTTCTTTTTTGAATGCCTGTTTCCCTTGAGCTTTCCTTCTCTATGGGACTGTGTGACTGTTCCTCACTGATGGGGCTCACACACTGAGTTCAAATGTAATATTTAAATTGGCATCTCTTCATAGCTTTTCTGAGCACTTTGTAGGGAACGAGGTCCACTTTATTCTGCAAATGAGTGTAATATTTAAGACAAGTGAGCTGGAAGGAGGAAATGTGGTTTGGTTCTTGCCCCAGGGGTTGTTTCT
The DNA here is from genome assembly GCA_013397915.1 of Daphoenositta chrysoptera. Classification (NCBI taxonomy): domain Eukaryota; kingdom Metazoa; phylum Chordata; class Aves; order Passeriformes; genus Daphoenositta; species Daphoenositta chrysoptera. Next base: position 626,407 of record VZRO01001578.1, on the reverse strand, counting down.
ATGTTTTTTGAAGAACACATTCTGGATGATATTCATGTAAAGTCCAAAACTGTCTCAGGACTGAATTCTATGCTCTGGCACCAGAAATCCTTCCTTTCCTTTCTGGGAAATGGCAAAATTTCAGCAGCAGCCATGGAGAACATTCCCACCAAGAACAGCTCTCAATAGCATGCTTATAGCATGTGCCTGGCAAATGGAACATGTAGCTGGAGATTGATATGGTCCAGAGAGAAAATAACCCAAGTGCTCTGTATTCAAGGAAAGTTTAGTCCAGGCAGAAAAAAGCAGCACCCCTTCTGCTGGCAACATCTCAAAATTAAAGAGTGTCCTCTCATTTCTACTTGTAATAAGCATTTGTCTTCAGCAAAGGGTTCTAGGCTGTTAGTGCTAAGGAAGGGAGGTATCTCCTAGTTCTGTCTTGGATATTAACAGTAGACTCATTTAAAAGGGGAGGAAAACAAAACTCAGTATCCTTAGAAATTTCTAGAAAGTTTGAGCAGCATTCTTAAACTTGAATGATTCATTCTGAAGAAAATATAAAATAAAAAGCCCTCAGATACCTTTCACTTTTGTGTTTCCATAATTCAAGGTGACTGTTTTTTAAAGTATTTTATACACAATTAGTCTAAAATATGGTTTTCTACCTCTCAGTTTTCTGAGCAAAATATAGAATGACACAGTTATTAACCTTTGGGAAGCCTCTCCTATACACAACAGAATGAAATTCTACAGAAAACTGAATAGCATTGGGAGAAATTCCAAATGACTTACCACTCATTTGTTTGATGGATAGTTGGGCTAACCATTGCTTTTTACAGAGCTGCCAATCACTGAGAGTGCTGGGATATATTCCGAGAACTCTCTTAGAATCACAAATTGCAGTCGCAGGTTTCCACGGCTTAAATTATTATGAAAGAAACAGTTACTTTGCATGAAAAGAGATGATAGTGTTACCACGAGAGGATAATATTGTCGTATCAGCAGCTTCCACTTTACAGAAGAGTAAGTCGCTTCTTCTAATATGACATTCAAAGAGATATTATTTGTTTGGAAGACTGTTCTGTCTGAAGATTTCAGTTGAAACTCAAACTGAGATCACCACGTTAGATACAGAAGGGAAATGGTTGTATCAGTTTGTTTATTCTGCATTTGGCAACTCTCTGAATACTCAGTTTCATTCTTTCCATAGCAAAGGGTGTTAGTCACTCTGTTGTTTGTCTCAGGATTTCATATAGCAGGAAGAAGAGGGAAAAAACCACATTGTGATTTTTGAAGTCCAAAAACTGACAAAAAGATTCTGTAGCAAAGCTAAAACAATGAAATTATTTTCCACACTATTTTGAAAGAGCTGAGCCACCTATAGTTACTATACCTATTATGAAAGTATATTTATACTCACAGAGTACATTAATTCAATGAAGCAAGTTATGCTGAGTAACTATACTTCTCTTTTGGTTATTCAGTTCCTCATGGCTCATCCTAGATCTCTATGGGTCAACACATTTTTTTTTGTAGATCTCAGGCTTGAATTCTACCATTTCTGCTGGGAATTGTCCTTCTCATTTTGTGTCCACTCAGTTCAAAAGAAGGATTTGGGTGGGAGGGAGAGGTGTGGAAATCAGAATTTCCACTCCTCTGGTATCCATTCCATAGGGTTTCCATGGAGAGTGTGATTGCTCCAGCCACCACCCTTTTATATGTAGGTTCTGATTGGCCTTTCTGCTTGCACAGGGTCTGAAAATCTTGCTGTGGGATTTAGAAGGTTACTTAGAAGCGAGTGATAAATTAAGACCTCATAAGACCACTTTGTGCCGTCCAAAGCTCAGTATTCACCTTCCTCTTCTATTGCTGTGTGTACATCAGGTTTCAGCTGCTTTGAAGTCATCCTCCAGATATTTTGCCAAAGAAGCCTGCATTGAAACTGGAGGATGTTGGAACTGCAACTGCCGTTCGCCTTACAACTGCAACTGGAATTCAGCTTAAGAACAAGTAGGAAACTGAAGTAGTCTTTAAAGGATGACTGCAGGGATCTGTAAAGGAAAAGTGCCAGGTATATACACAGTTATTTTTATCTTTTATTTTTGCAGTTTATATTCCATATTAAATACATGAAAGAGGGAGAATTGCAGTCTTGTCTTGGGCCATAGAATTTCTTTACCATGACTCTTCAACAGGTCATAAAGTTACAAATACATGTTGCAAGGTTTTTATTAACTAGTCATGTTGTAATAGTACCTATATCAACCTATACCTATACCCAGTATAATTGCAGAAACTAAGGAGTCATTTAAAGTAAATCAATGAGGATGTGAATATGATGCATTACTTTTCAGTAACATGAGTGCACCAATATAGATTTATTTTTGCTGCCAAGGTAGAAAATAGAAGGTCTGGCCTAGCCCAGAGTTACTCTGCTAAATCTTGAAAGCTTTGAATGTATCCTGTGGCCTGAAAACAGTATTCTGTGGGAAGATTCTCTTGCTATTTGATAAACATTTTCTTCTCAAGGGTCAAATATGCAGTCTTGCATATATGTCCTTCTTCAAGTTTCACAGCAGTTTCACAAGCAGAATCAATAAGATAAGTTTTTTTATTGTAAATTGTGGTTTCAGAGCACAGAAATCTGTGTTTGTTGATGCAAATGTTCATTCAGTGCTTAATGGTTTTTAAATTAGCCTATATAATCACACAAAAATTATTTACAGGAACAAGCCCAAGTGTATTTGCATAAACTTTAGATAGATGTGGCTACAGACATTGTTGAGCATGAATGCCAAGCTGGGTCTTTGAGAGCCTGAGGTAGTCAGTGTTTTAAAACTATCAAATCCCAGTGGTATTACAATCACCAGGAGAAAAAAAAAATACACAGGAGCTTGGAAAATGGGACCTTGGGCAATTATTCAGGGGAGGGAGATTAAAAAAAAGTGACCTGGAGACCCTGTTTTAAGAAAAAACTCTGCAGTTTCCAGGGGACTGATGAACTGTAGCTCAGAATGCCAGCCAAAGCCAAAATGTGCATTTCATTCTGGTGACAGCAGGGAAGAAATGTATTTCAGTCTTATCCATTATCAAAACTGAAATACAACGGATTTTAAGAGTCAAAAGTTTTTTAAACTGAATAAAAGGTTGTCTTCAATTGTCATTCAAGGAAAGATAAAAGCCCTACATAATACTGTACAAAACCTATTCAGAAATTAATGAGACTATTTTACATGTATGTGTATGTTTCCCTCAATTAAAACGTGGAGGAAGAGTTCATGACATTCTTATCAGTTCTGATCTAGAGCACCTGATATGCTTGTACTTCAGGCTGTTGTCATAACTGTAGAATTCCCTATCCCACTTTCTGGTGAATAAATCCTTATGTTTCTCTCAGTTTTCTAAAAGCCTTCTTGAGATTAAAATCTAAGTCAGTCTGTCTGTCTTAAGGAGGCATCCTAGAGACATCATGGCACACACATACACACACAGAGACACACATAGTCTCCAGACTTACTTTACATTTCCATTTCCCCTCACTCTGGATGGCCTGAAAACATAATATTTTCAGCACTGAAAGGTATTTTGAGTTTCAACAGATTTCTTCTTTTTCAAATTTCAAGCTTTTGTATTAACAAAACCCCTAGGAGTTGACATGCCATTTAGCAGAATAATATATGTTCTTTCAGTTCAGTGTCCCCTAACTCACCTAATGACACAGATGGGTCTGCTGATCTATTTATGAGGCACATGGATTTCAGGACTTCCTGTCTTGACAGAATCTTTGCAAGTTTTATGATTTCTGCCTTCCCCCCCCCCCCCCCACCCGCCCAGTTTCAATTTTCTGTGTTTTATTTGCATACTAAGAACACACACAGAGCTTCCATTCTTGTCCTGGTAGGCAGATATTTCTGCTAAATTTGCAGTGATTGTTTTCTATGATATTGTCTGGTAGAGTTAATTTCTTTTCTCTGGAAAAAACCCCAAAACACAACCTAGTTGAATTACAGTAACTATGACTCATTAATCTGAGACATCTGTTGATAACCCCTGAAGTCACTCACTTTCAACACTGAAACAATTCATAACCTTCTCATGAAACAAACGGGGAACATTAATGGATTAGTAACTTTTATGTTCTGGCCTCCTGTGATGTCTAGGCTCAACAGAACTGTAAGTGTACTTTAAAATAGGCAAACATTAGTTGTCTAGAAATCCTAGATATGGCCATCCTCTCTGGTGATTGCCCTGGGGCGGTCATTAGAAAATCTATATTCAAGCAGACTCAAGTTCCTTGTAAATGGTCTTGTTGGCAATACTCTCCAAACTGAAGGCAATAGGTGTAAATACAGCAGTGCATTTTTCCTAGCTGGTATTTCTTGCCTAAATACTCACATGGCCTTTACAGAAATTGGACTTTCAGAATTACAAGAGGTGAGTTTTGTATACAAATACTTTTTGTTGCTTTTTCTAATTTGCTGTCCACTCTTTATTTCATGTCTATATCACCTCTTCATTATAATTTATTGACAAATAGCATTAAAAAATCATTATTTTTCTACTGTGTCACTGCTTGAAAATTTGCTTATATTAGTAATTTTAAGCCTTGATGAAACAAGTACAACAATTATGTAAGGAACAAATAACACTACACATTTTTGCAAGCAACCAAATAGTTTATGATTGTACAGGATCATTATAACTGAAAATGTACAAGCAATAATTTTGCAGGTTTTTCCTGCTGTAAGTCCTCCAGCATTTTTTTTTCATCTATCTTTATTACTTCTAAGAAATGGGGAGACAAAAGCGGTTCAGTGAAATCCATCACCAACATAAAATTAGACTGATGGGGGTTTTGAGATTTAAGCTGGTTTAATAGAAATCAGATTCCTGCTCTAACATCAGAGAAATACATTTGGTTAGAAGTAAGATATGATGGAAAATTCTTTTCTGTCTGCTTTTCGAGAGGTGCCTGATGCCCTTCTAAAACTGTAAACAAGCAATTAATGCAAGCACATAGAGTAAAATATTCCTGATGTTATCTTCCAGATGAGAGCTTAAGCCCTGTGCTGCTGTGTTCTGTGTGGATATTAAACTTTTCATAACACTTCTGTCTTCAGTATTTTCTCTAATGTCTTTGGCTCAAATTTCCTCTCTTACGTTCCCTAATATTAGTTCCATATCCATGTATCCCCTTCATTTTGCAAGTGGCTATATTTGATCTAGGCCCTTTTTGTGTCAATATGCACATACTGTCACAGCTTAATGCACATCACAACTCAGATCAGCGAGAGTCACTGCTCATCTGGGCCCTGGCAGGAACAGGATCAGGTTTGTGCAGTGCTTTATGGGTCTTGGCACACCTTTACTATTTATAGAGTAATTTCTTATTGCCAGTAGAAGGATTTCTAGGTGACATGGTAAAGCTATATGACACAAGTAACCTTGCTGATGAACCTACCCAGAAATCAATCTTGACACTTTCAGAGTATTTCACGTAAGCTGCATGCAAGCCCTTATGGTTTAGTGTTTGCCAGTCACTCCAACATCAAAGTCTGGGACCAGGTGAGAACAAGACACTCTCCATCTGCTATTCTTTATGACTATCATTATCTTTTATGGGTGGTGGCTTGAAAAATCTTATTTTAAAAAATCACATACTGTCATTAACTATACTTTTATGGATTTGCCTCATGGTCTGCAGATAGCATTCTGCACAGCTACCTCAAAATTCAGTTTTGGTTATTTGATTTTAGGAATGTTACCTGGAGAGCAACTGCCCTGTAGCTATCTCTGTTGGCTGCTCAAATATGGGTTCTCATTACAGGATATCCTCTCCCATTTCTTTTCCCAGAGAACAGACACAGGCTTAACTTTACGTATGAGTAGTCCCCCAAAATTTAGTATTTCTCCTACAGTTCACATGCTTAGGGCTCAAGTCTCTGTGTGCACCTGCAATGGAAAGGCTTAAGGATTACTGAGAGGAAAGTGAAGGAGCAACAATTCATATAATCCTCTAAGGGCAGACAAACAAAGCAAACTAAAAAAGCTTACAAACAAGGTAAACCAAGTAATGCATACTAAACCAAGGAATGCTTACTCTAGGTGATCTTCAGAGGTCTAAGAGCACTACTGGTAGGAATAAGCCTCCTTTCCAATGGAAACTGCTGCAACTATTGCCATCACAGCACCCTTTTTGCTAGCTGGCCTGGTTGATTGTTTAATCTCCTCTACAGATCCTCTCAATGCTGCTTTAGCAATCAGCTAGCTGCAGGCACTTACCGTGAAGGGCCATGTTAAATCACTTGTCTTCCTGATGAGCCTGGCTTCCCACCACTCTGAAACTCTGTCTCCCCAACATCCTGCCTTTTTTATTTTATGCATGGCAACCCAAAGTACTGCTGGTGTGTCACTAGATGAGCCAATATTTGCTCATTTTGTTTAATGTTATTTCTGTTACCGTACTCCTAAAAAACACAGCTATAGCCAAGAAGATCTCACACTTAGATTCATGTGGCCTGAATGTCACTTACAGAAAAAAAACCTTTGTGTCTCTGACAGCCTGAAAAGTGGGAATAAGTGACGTTCTGAGAGTGCCATAAAAGAGGCAGTTCAGTGTTTCCAAGGAGTCATGTGTATAATGTGCATCTGATATCACATCCTTAATCAATATGGGAAAGCAGGAAAGGGAGAAGTGAGATTTGAAAATTGTGTAAGACCTAATAGGACACAAAACACCTTTGAAGGAAGAGCAAGACTAGCAGGTGATTGGTTATCACAGTAAAAGGTGTCAACAAGTGAATATCAAAGTAGTAAGCCTGAATAAACAGGGAACTGAAACTGTATATTAAAACCTAGTGATAGTAAAAATCACTCACTGATTATTCATTTGGCATCTTTGGCATCTACTACGCCACAAGCAAATATTTTTGTGATATTAAGTTGGATTAAGAGAAATCCTGTTCATCCTAAAGAAAGCCTCTTGTGGGCATCACAGTCCTGAAGAGAGGTACTATTGGCCACGGGGAATTGTTATAAACTGTTGGAACAGGCCCCTATGTAATGTATTAGCAGAGGCTTTAAATATATCACAGTAGGTTCTCTAGAGCAGATAGCATTTCATTCCCTCTGCTGTTTAATTGTCACAACTACTGCAACTGAAAATCCCTCCTTATATATTTATGTGGGACATCTTCAAAATTTTCTTCTCTGTCATGTATTTTACCAACAAATGAAGTACATAAGTACCTCTTTGCAATGCGCTAACATTACAAACTTCAACCACAAGTATGAAGTGATGTGGCTGTCAGGAAACTGGGAGCCCACCATCACATGAAGATAAAAATGTAGCATCTGAGCTCCACACTCTTCTACAAAGATCTGCTTATCTCTCTTTTCCACCATCTCCCCACCTGGTCTTGCTGTAGGCTACTTTACGATGTACTCTATTTCATCATGTTACATGAACCGCAGTGGAAATAGGAAACTGAAGTTCCTTGTCCAAAACCAGTCTTGCTCTCATTGCAGCATACAGGAAGGAGGCAGCAATGAATATTGCAGGTGATTCAGTTTATTCCACAACACATCTGAAATGCACTCCTGCATCACTACCATCAAGGGAATTACTGTTGCAAAATCAGCTTGCACCAATTATTTCTGAATACCTGCTCAATTCCCTTGAAAGCTCTGCAGCTCAGTTCTGCCTATCTTGCCACTGAGTATTTCTTTTACAGCAGACAGGCAGCCCCATTGATTTTGGCAGGACATCTCCTGGGATCAAACCCTCCCCAGTTTAAATAAAAACAGCAGACGCCATCTTTAAACATCTGCTGGCTGCTGGAATGGTTCTCTGATTACAAGCAAGCAATGCCAATGAATGTAAAATTACTTATCAGACAAAAAAAAAAAAGGCAAATATTTGAAGAGAGTTACATTAGGGTTGGGGGAAGGCATTCTGGAGAGATCACAAAGACAACATTGTCAAAAATTGATTTGCCTTATTCAAAGTACTAAGATATGTGATTGTGAGAAATTGCAAGATTTCAATTCCCCTATTCAGTTTAGAGTTCCTTTAGATTCTAATTACCACAGCTTAGAAGAAAGGAAAGCAATTGACAAAGAAAAAGTGACCTTTTATGGAATCTTGGCACTTAAATCCAGTAAGGTTTGAGAGTGTTATTTTAAGAGTTTATTATATAAAATAATATTATTAGCATTTTATATTAAATAATTAGACCAAAATTCCCTTAACTGTGTCAATGGATGTCACTGCTGAATTACCTCTGACCTACAGGGCCACTTATGATCTTGGAAATTGTGTGCTTCCAGCTGGAGAGAAGAAATATTACGTTATTATTACAAGATGGCAACATGTCCTTGGACTTTGTGCTGAAGGCTTTGAAATGCATGATTCAACTAATCTTGTCACTTCATCAATATGCTGGAGATGTGGAACCCCTCACAAAGCTCCACCACTGCCAGCTTACCTGGAGCAGCTTGGATGTTAACCCAGCAATGCTGCAGGCTGGGGCTACCTGTTCTGTGCTGTAGCTGGTTCCTGTGCCTCTGTGGACTGCTCTGTGTGTCTCCAGGGGAGTGGAAATGGCAATGATGGATCACTGGTTGCTTCCCATAAAATGTAAGGAGATCTTACAAAAAGCAACATGGAAACCCAACTGATTAGGCTGACAGCAGGGCAAATGCTTTTCCCACAGAACAACCAAGAAAAGGAGCAAAGGAATACTAGAGTAATTTAGGTTTGAAAAGACATTGGAGGTTATCAAGCCCAACCATTAACCTAACACTGCCAAGTCACCACTATGTCCCTAAATGCCACATCTACATGTCTTTTAAATATCTCTAGGCAAAGAGAAGCTGATTCCCCACTGTAGAGCTGGCTGTGCGTGGCTGGCAGTCCACTTCTTCAGCACCTGCTTGGGAGGGGCAGGAAAATGAGGACAGTCACAACAATTGGCTGTATGAGTTCTCCACCACATCCTGGGAATGCTATCAGTGGTCTTACAGATGGTTTCTCCTGCCTGTGTCCCTAAAGAATGGGAATGTGAGGAGGAATCTGACCCGTGGCCTTGCAGCCTTTTCTCTTCAGCCCAGCACTTCATTGCCACATGGAGGTGGTTTTCAGCCATAACTCACAGCCAGTTTAAAGGCTCCTTCAGTGCAGCAAAGCTTCTGTGCCCAACAGATGGCTGTTGGGACCCCGGCCCGCAGCTGTCACACAACAAAGAGCTCCTTGGTCCTCTCATGGCAGGACAGAGATTCCAAAAGGTGTTGAAGCACAGCTTGCTCCCTCACATACAGAGGAACTGACCAGTCAACAAGGACTTGCAGCCATATGTTAACCTCTGGACAGAAGGCAGTTTTATTGCTGTTTGACAGGAGACCCTTCCCCCATTGCGTGGTACATGGCTGGATTACTGCCTCTGTTGCTGCATTGGCAAAGTTTGGTATCTTGTCCAATAAAGATTGGCAGACTGTTCTGGAGACTTCACCTCTAAACAAACCACCTCTTCAAACACCATCCATATACCCATATCAGCACAGTGACATGGCCTTTCTGGATGCATTTGAAATTCATATGCAGATTCTGTGGCTTGAACCCATCCCAAGTTATAATGTATAACTTAAAAGACTAACATGTACTGCTCTGTCTTTCCTTTGATAAAACAATTTTTTAAAAGTTTAAGAATGCCTGATTGAATCAGGCATGAGCTTCCCATGGGATAAAATCATCAGCATTCTGCTAGCGCTGTGAAGGAAAATGCATCAGTTACCATTGCAATGATTTAATCTTGCAACATTGGAGACAGGATCAGCAACATGTATGCCACAGCAATATTAATAGAAAACTCAAAGCTTAGAAATACAACACTTTTGGTTAAATAAAGAGGAATTTACTTTTTCCTTTCTGTATGATCTTGGTAATTTCTTTTTGACAAGACAGAGTTTTGGGTTTTTTTGGATAATAGGAGTTGATGAGGTGTAAGAAGTTAAAAGGAAAATCTCACTGTTTCTATTCATTCAGGAAAGCCCTGCATTAGCTGAGAAATCAGCCTGTTACCTCTGCTTCTCTATCATCCATTTGCAGAAGTTCGTTACTTAGTTCCCATTCGTATGGCTTCTGTAGAGAATAACAGGCTGATGACATTTCAGTTAATCATAATCTTCCCTGTCTGTGACAACCTGTCAGTAGCCCTTTTGAAAATAAACTCGCAGAATAAAATTTTTTAAAAGAAGGACTTTTTTTACTCTCACAGAGAAGGGAAAATGGACAAAATAAATACGTGAGAATACTTCACAAATGAAAAAATCTTCTGGATTTATTACAGTTTCTCTTTCAACACTTTATATGCTATTTTATTGCCTTGCAAATTGTTATTGATATAACTCTACATGTTTTCCTTTATCCGCTTTAGGGATATATAGGACTTCTATATATAGGACCCCTATTGGATCTTTAACATATTTACTAGCAAGAAGGACACCTTAAGTTTCCATGGACTCATCTGAATATCAGGCAGCGATAGAAGTGCAAGTAAAATCATGCCCATGTGGGAGGGCATGCACAGAGAGAATTCTGTGTAGGGTAAGAAAGTAGGAAACACTAAGATTTCAAGCCATTGCTGCTAGCCATCTAATGCATAACACATTCTAATAAATATGACCATTTAAACCCAGTTAGCATACCAGTAAAGGAGTGGGAAATGGAAGAGTGAATTGGAAAGAACATGAGATGGCATGGAGGGTTTGTTGTCAGCAAGGAGCTCGGAGGAGCCAGCACCAGCAATTGAACTTAGGTCATGGCAGGTGTAAATCTTGGGTGGAGGCCACTGAAGCCCAAAGAAATACTGTATGCTGGAGACAAAACCACAAGCAGACATCACTGGCAAACAAAGGAAAAGTCAAAGGCGGTCTCATCCACAGTGACAGCTTTTGTGAAAACTCAATCAAAGCTGCACAAGTGTCAGCACCATTTGTTCATGGCAACAAAAGGCAGGATGTTGAACTACGTGGAAATAGCCTATCTTGTAAACAGCTGCAATGTCATCAAGAAGAAGAAATTCAAGTTTCTGTCAGATATGGCATACTGCCAGCCCAAAGTCAGGAAGAATATCCCTGGGTAGGCAAAATGAACAGCATGGTGATTTAAACTATGATGTCTGAGCAAAAAGTGCTTTGCTCCTTCCTGAAGACCAATCTGCAGTTGATCTTCTTTCCCTTAGAAGTAATATAAAAGTCAAAGACAGTTGCTTTACAAACACTTAGGCAGTATTAGCATTGAAATGTATTTCTTTCAGAGAAGTTTGATTCCAGATCCTTCTGCAGTGGGTATGAAACTCACACCCACCTCACACCCCCAAGGTCTATCCGACGTCTTCACACAATGCACAGTATAATCACTCTGTACTTCCACTACAGAAGGTGGCCAACCGCGTGACTGGTAACCATAGCAGCTGCAAGAGCCCCAAAAAAATTCCAGTGCTGAATGTATGCACAAGTCTGTTGCTTTAGCATCACTTTATTTGCCATGAACAGCATCAATGGGTATGCCTCAAAATGTCCTAGTGTTTGATGAGGAAAGAGATGCTGTTCATCACCACATGGAAAACAGCATGTTTCACACAGAAGAATGTTTTCTGTCAGTCTCTTGACTTTTGTAATGTCTAGAGATATTTGTCTGAAGCTATAATCTCAGGCATTAAAGCTAGGATTTCCATTTCTTGTATGGGAAAGATTGGTCCTGGAGAGTTTCCATGCTGGAATCACTGGTCTTTTTCCTGTCATGTGCTGAGTGTTGCCTGCCAGGGACGGAGAAGTAATGACAGGCAGTAACATCTTTCCCAGTAACAATTCACAAAACACAGTATCACAATACCACTAGCTGTCTCAATGCTATTAACTCTTTCAGATGGAATAAGTGAACTTTTCACAGGTGGATCGTGTGGGCAGGGGAATTTCTCCCTTTCCTCTCCCTAGTAGTAACTTTCCAGCTGATCCGAAGCTTGGGAGAATGCAATTCCCTGGAGAAGGTTGCAGCAGGAGGTGGCTTTCCTCCTAGACTATCCCACCTCATGGGATCTACCTCCCCAGCACAGCCCTCCTCAAGGGCCTACAGACCCTTGCTGACCTGCTACATGCAGGAGCTCGTCTGCCTGCTTCTCTCTCCATCACCGGAGGAGAACATTATGGATGTACCAGCACACTAGTGCTGTACAGGCAGAATGGAGGGAGGAAGTGGAGTAAAAGCAAGAGCAAAAGGAAGCCAAGCAGTGAGGAGCTAAGGCAGTTGCTATAGATATTTTGACAGAATATCCTCTTAGTTTTGGTTAGAATTTACTACTGTGGGCATTTAGAAGCCTGTTAGTATTGCAGTGCTGGTATACACATCAACTATCAAAAGCATTCAGCTCCCGACAGTATGTCACACTTGGACATAATCCAAAGCCAGTGACAGTCTAAGACCTGTGAGTTATAAAGCCAATCCCTGCATGCTTATTTATACTAGAAAGCTCACATTTCAGCCCAAAGCCCAAAAGCAAGATATACCTCAACATACAACAAATTATAAATGACTCATGAAGTCTCAGTTCAAGTCTTTTGGACTTCAACACAAAGCTACCACCTAAGCAGCTACTTGGCTGAAGATTTCCTTTTTACTATGTTTCTTTAAAAAGTAGTGCCCCTAAGAATATCAGGAGCCTCAGAAAATACAGTTCTATTATTATCGATATATTTTGTTTGCACAGAGGAAACACAGCAAGTGCAGATTAGTTACCGAAAGATCTAACTCAAACTTAATGCTGCAAATACGTCTTGGCAGAAATCTAGAATGCTCAGGTAACATCTTTACAGGACAGTTTTGTTTTGCTTTCTTATAAAACCGTGGAGACACATAAGAGAACAACACATAAGACACAACACAGAGAACAGCTGATCTACACAACTCGAGAAATAAAAGCACGAGTTGCTGCAGTTTTGGTCAAAGTGCTATGGCTATTAGTTGTCATAAATATTAATCTTTGCAGATAAGCATAGGAAAACCTTACCAGTTGCAACCTCTCCTTTGGTTTGCAGTGTCCTCCACCAACATGAGCCGTAATTTGCTCTCAGGAGACCCAGACAGAAGTGTTCAGGAGAATGTAAGGAGGATGTAAACTGCCTCCTTTGTTCATAAAAACAAAGGAAGGACTGGCTCCCCACAAACCTCCTTCCTTGTTAAGCAGGGCAGTGCAGGGAAAAATGAATTGGGAATATCAGGCTGGAAGGGGCTACTTGAAGAACCCAACACACAGGTTTCACAGACACCTCATTATTTAATCTTCTTCCTGGCATAATCAGCTGAGAAGTGGTTTCACTCATTGCTCACACTGGAGCACCCTCAGAACCTCACCTGAGCAACTCATTTATACTCTTTGAAGGATCTCTCTTTTAGGCAGAGCACTTGCCATGCCAGAGCCTACCTACTTTGTTAAAGCTTGGGGTGATGACAACCCACACTGCTAGGGATGAAATTTTCATTGTGTTGTTACTAAAGATTTTTCATTATTTCTGTAGCATAATAATTGAACTGTAGACATCAGCAGTTTTATATAACTATGAATAACTAGACCGTGAAGCTGAGCTGGGGGAGATTTAGGCTGGATATCAAGAAAAGGTTTTTCACCCAGAGGATGTTTGGGCACTGGAACAGCTCCCCAGGGAAGTGGTCACAGCACTAAATCTGACAGAGTTCAGGAAACGTTTGGAAAATGCTCTCAGGCACATGGAGTGACCCTCGGGCTGTCCTGTGTGGGGCCAGGAGTTGGACTCAATGATCCTTGCATGTCCCTTCCAGCTCAGGATACTCTATGATTCTATGAAAAGTTTGCTTACCTTAACTTACTACATGTTTCCATGACTCTCTTGTGTAAGAGCTTTTATTTCCACAGACCAACAGTCTCTCAGTTTGTTTTTAATTTTGGAGAAAAAAATTAACTTAGCATACCATCTTTCCTAAGAAATTTAGCCAAACCCAATCCCTTATTAAAATTAGATTTCCAGTCAAGAGAATTATAAATATGTCTCTTCTAGCCAGACATTTTCTATTAAGGCATGACTGCCTTTATTCTTCTGTCTTCCACACAGAGCAATAATTATTGGGACAATAAAAAAATAGGTAGCTAAAGTTTTGCCTTTTATTGAAACAGTTTATTACTGTGCTGATACCTCTTCAAAACTAATCCTGTAAAATTGCAGATATTTTAAATATTTGTTGGTATAAGCAGTATCACTAAGCAGTTTGCATGTAGTTAGACAAAGCTGATAACAGACTGGCTTACATGAGCTCTGATAACATTCCTAAATTAATTTAAAAGAGATTTCATTATGCCTGCAAAATTATATTCAAAAGCAATTACTTCCCGTGCAGCACTCAGTCCACCTTGCTGTTGAATATGATCTTCACATATTAGTATATTACACATTTGGAGAGGAATTGGTGAAGTAATTGCTAGTATAGTGAGAAGTGATCATCATTCATCTTACACTACAGCCTTGCTTTAAAAAAGTAATCTACATGTTAAAAATTGTGTGAGAGATTCAGATATTTTATAATTTGGTTGGTTATGAATAATGAGTGGGCTTTCTATTTGTAACAGATTAAAAAAGCTATGGGAAATTATGGCACCATGCCCTCCTTTAATTTGATGTTGCTGGGAAAGTGTGTGGCAATTGGCTTAGCATCAATTTTTTAACACTCCAAAGATTCAATAGATACAGGTGCACATTTTAGAAAAGCCATAGGAAATGCCTGACTCTTCACATGCTTGTTGCCATTGCAAGAGGAAGCCTCCACAGTACAAAGTGGAGAAGCACCACATCTGGTAATAGGTTTGGAAGGTCTGATCCTCCCTTAGTTGCTGTAATCATTAAGGTGTTGGTTTTGTGCATCTTTTCTTCCCATACATGCTCAGCAATAAAAGCTCAGCAGGCTGTTAAGTGTGAAGAGCAATGGAAGAAATTCGTGCTCTTTCATTTGTAATTGGGATAAACCATTTGCAACTGCAACTCCCTTGGCGATGCAGTGACTCACACAGATCATACTGTTGAGTTTGACTCAAGCACCAACTCTAAGTAAGACAAGTGAGCTTGAGCCCCTCTCATCAGAGGAGAGAGCCAGAAACAAAACCAGTATCCTCTGAGCACACAGAAACTGCCTAATTCTGCCATGATTCCTCTTCCGTACAGCTCATCATGAGTAGGGTGTGGAGGTTTCCATTTGATTGGCAGGATTTCAGAGGTTCCTCACTCCTTTAAACACAGCACCACCTGGGAACTAAAGCAAGAGAAAACTTTACAACGGCTGTAGGAGCCGCATTGTATTTACAAAACATTTAATAAGATTTCAGAGGGTTTGGGTTTTTTTTAAATCTGTGGACCCTTAGGGAAAAATTCAGAAATTGGTTTACTTCTGGCTCCAGTTACCATATATAAAGGTTAGGAGGTTGAACTCTGCTCAGACTTCCTTTCACTTGAAGGATTAGGCTTCAATTACTGCAAATAAGTTAATCATTATTCTGTTTCTCTTTGATCTTAATTATTAGCTATTGATTGCATTGCTTTTACAGTCCATCCTCTTCGGTTCTCCGAGTCCAATTTTCTTCCTTCTGTGGGTGTGTTCCCCTTCCCCTCCCTTTCTTCTTACATTGCAGGAAGATTTGCACATTGTTAATATTATTTTTATCATATTTATCCTTGTTCCCATTTTAAAAATAATTTTTGCCATACAAAAATTCACTTATAAGCTGACCAGACTAAGCTCCAGTCCTTGTTCCCAGATCATTGGTCCCATTCCCATCACCTAGAGCAATGAGGAAGGTAGAGCTGTGGTGGTGAAGCAGAGGTTCCTAGAGCCTTTCTTAATCTCTCAGCTGTGCAGAGTGGTTTAGAGGCCCTGAGGGCAATACATGCAGCGCCTTCCTTGGATCTGGTCCAGGAAGCAGCAGTACCCAGGATCTCCAGTCCCTGCTGCTGCATGCCAAGAGGGAAGCATGATGAGCAGGAAGCTGAATAACCCCTCCAGAGAGAGGGAAAAGGCTCAGGTACCACGTATGCAACAGCAGGGTGTTCAATCACAGCCCCAGTTGGCCTTGCTGCGACTGGGCTGTAGAGTGGAAAATTTCAGGCATCTTCTTCCTGACCTCCCTGCTCACATAAAGAAAGGCAGGATGGAGCCCACAGAAGGACCAAGCTCTGTTTTCACTGTACAAGGACATAACACTGGCCTGGGTGTCTCAGCAGTCAAATATTTGCCTGGTGGGGTGCCTCCAAAGCTGTTTCCAGCAGCTGGGCTAGACTGCTTCCTGCAGCCACAGAGCTCTGCTCCTCCCCTCGCCCATCCCTCCTCTCACACAACATGCCAGAGAGTATTTAAATATCCACACAGAACCTCATGTTTGAGATTTCATCCAAAATACACCCTTCTACCACCCACTCAGAGGAAACTCATTTTATTTGTCTAACAAGAACAAAGGGCCAAGCGGGTTAACCCTGCTATGCTTACTGCCGGGAATCCAGACTTTCACATCCCATTTATAACACCCAAACCCACCCATTCAGCTAATCCTTACACAACGCTGATAAATCATCCCATCTCAGAGGCATCACAGGAGTGATTACTTTACTTTTACCACTTAATATAAAAAAGGAAAAAAAAAAAAGAAAAAAGGAAAGAAGGAAAAACAGCCAGTGAAGAGAGGAAGAAGAGGCAGAGACCTCTTTTCTTCTTTGCATTCTGGGAAGGTTTATTCCATCAGGTGCCAGGGATATATAAAGCAAGATGTGTCAGGTTAGTATACTTATGCCCTGTCCGTATTATTAATTATATAGCCAACACATTCCAATTTAAGGAATAAAAAATTAAAAAGAGATGACTTTTGTGCTGTTAGATCAGAAAAAAACAACTTGCAGAGAGGTATGAAAGAAAATGCCAGGCAAGTTCGTTTAAGTTGGACACACAGTTGCATGTGCACTGTAATGCCATGGAAATAATTTTTCTGTAGCTGTCAAACCAATATATCCCTGAGATTTAAAGCAGGGTGTCAGAAGCACTGCAGTGCAGGAAGAACTGTGGAGAGCAGGGCATGGGGGGCTGGCAGACCTGCCACCAGCACACTGCCTACAGCCCCAGGGATGCCAGCCATCACTCAACTCACTAAGTCTCCACCTAGAAAGATCAAGTAAAAATACTGCCACTTCACCTATCTTTTTAGACCATGTGCCTACAGGTATCCCCAAACCCTATAAATAATCTCCTGAATTTTTAATAATCTGTGACACTCGCGCACACATCATCTTATGTGGCTCAGTGCTGAAAGCAGAGGTCTCTAGAGTAATAGTTTCCAAATTCAAAGGGAAAAATAAGTGCTTCCAGAGTGGATGATTTATTGCAGGTTAACAAAAAATGAAAGAATGGAGAAAGAAGAAAGAAATCTGGACCCAGAATAAACAATGCCTCCATCTTGGATCAGCTCACAGCCCCATTGCTTGGCAGACAGGCAGGCAGGCTTTTCATTTCAAGGCTGCTACACAGAGAGCATACACCATTCCCACGCAAAGATGACTAAGACCCTGACTGTTCAATTTGCCAAGCCCCTCAAATAATCCTAAGTAAATACATTGCTTTCCAGAACCCCTACAAAGTCAAAAATTTCACAAAGCCTCCCTCCTTGTCCTACTGCTAGCTGATTTCCTTCCAGGAGAAAGCTCATAGCCAGTCCAATAATTTTTTATCCAGCTGAACTTGAAAGGAGTTATTGATAATTATGTATCCTTGGGACCAGTTCCCCAACTAGTGCATTTTAGTTATGATTTTTCCATGTGTACTATATTTTAAAAGTTAATAATGCACAGAAATTGTTTGCAGAAGTAAAGTTGGTTGATAAGAGAAGAATTTGCAAATACGCTGCAACTGACAATCTTTTCCAGCCTTTTTCTTTTGTTTGGATGAACGGATGGGTGAAAAATATTAAGAAAAAAAAAACTTGCAGGTTTATGTCATCACAATGAAGGCCATGCTGTTACAACTGCTCTGCAACCAGCACTTGCTGTGTCTGCCTGTGCTGTGCCTGCACTTCTAATGGCACTCTAGGTATATACTCTTCCTTTATTCACTTTGCTGTTTGCAGCCAAGTGGCTTTAAAGCCACATTTTTCAATTGTACACACCAAAAAAGTGAGAATAGTTCTCACTTCTGCACTTCCACCTCCCTGCCCATCTGCTTGGCTTCTGTCCTGAGTAGGTCAGAGCACAAACTGTGCCTGTGGGTCCCTTCGTCATCTCCTGGTGCACCACAGATCTGAGATTCTGGTGTAGTAACGAGCCCATTTTGGTCACCAGACATTTGCAAGCATGTAGGGTCATAGAGGAGCCCAGTTCAGAGCTGAGAAGCAGATCCTCATGAAGAAAGCGTTACAACATCACATTCCCTCCAGGGAACGGATGCTAGCATGGGAGCCTATATTTAAACCTGACTGAAACTTTCCTGGTGTTTAGGGATGCTTGCAGATGGGATTTTGGCATAGTCTATTAGGGAGAGAGGATGCACTTTCTTACAAAGAGGAAAAGAACCTGAGAGCCTAATCAGCAGGGGGGAAAAGGTTGTCTTAAAATTTCTGGTAAATTCATTTTGGTGCTGTAAGAAATACAGATTCATCTCTCCTGAAGGAACATATCTGTTAGGATTGCATATCTACTTCTTATGCTCCCTCCCATGGGAGGAAACGCAGTGCTTCTTTTTTCCCCTCATCCTGAGGATATCTTCATTATGTTCAACTAAGAGCTTGGCATTACATGACGATGTTGCTAATGAAAGCCTCCAGGCTCCAAAGGGCTGAGTCTCAAGAGCTCTATGATTAAATACAATAATTTGTAGTTCTGCAGTACCTTCCATCTGAAGATCTTGACTGTTTGTACAGATTCCTGTGAATTAAGCTGTCTCTCACATGAGAGCTACTGCTGATAAATACCAAATACCCTGGTAGCAAGGACACTTTCCCAAGAGGTCAGAGACAGTTTTGAGCACTTTTGACCAGGGTGAAAACTGATCCCAGGAGCCCAGTGTTTTGCAAAGGTTGGCTCTGCAGCAGCATGAGCTCCCAACTCATCTTCTGGCAGTTTGGAAAAGAAAAGGGTGACCTCCTCACAAATCTTAAAGGGAAAGCCATAGATAATGGACCCCAAACAGGTGAATATGTCTCCTGGAAGATTCCCAAAGAAATGGATTTAAGGCTCAACATTTCCCAGCTGGCTCTTGGCTGGTTCATCAAAGGCTGAACATAGGAAGCTCCATTCTATGATTTGTTCAACTCACATGAGAAAGAAAATTTAATTCTGGCCTTGTGCTGTGTGTAGGATGCTCATGCCTAACACAGGGCTCTACATTTTATGCAGTCCATTTGATGTCATCCTCCATGATTACATAATTCAAGAAAAGTTACAGAATGGCCTGACAAGGCATGTTTCTTCTCCTTCTTTTGTGTCTTCTGTTCCAACCACTGCTTCTCCACTTCCAGCCAATGTGATAACTGGCAAAATACTTCCAGACGAGAACGTACACAAGCTGTTAGGTGGGCACCTGGTGTCCAGTGAGGGTCAACCCACCACACCCACTGGTCTGTAGGTCGTGGAAAAGTCCAGAGAAGCAGAATCACAGAATTTAGTGGGGTAGCATTAATTAACAGCATGTTGTTTAGCAATACAATGAATCGATAAAATAGACATCAGTCACAAAGGCCTTTTCTGCATTCTTTCTAGCACCGTTTGATAAGTGCTACAGGCAAAATAACAAAATTTCTTTCAGCAAGATGGGAAGAGAAACACATGGTTGAGACAGGGCAGCTGATGAAATCCTGCCGGAGGGGGAGGTCTGAGACACGTGTGTGTCCAGGCAGCTGGAGGGAAATGCATTCACCCAGCCAATGAGAAAGACTATCCAAAGGTCAGGGGGTAGCTAAGCAACGGAAAGGAAAAAACCTTCATCACTTCCAGCTGGAAACAAAGCAAAAAAAATAGATTTCTGGGATTTAATCACAGTACCGTCCAGTGGGTAGGCAGCAAAGCTATGGGAGCAGGCTGTGTCTAGCCTTACTCTACTTGCAGAGTTGCTATGTGACATTAGGCAAATGAACTATTTTTTTTGCCTCAGTTTCCCCATTTTAAAAATGCCTCAATGTGTATAATTGTAACACCTTAACAGAACAGCAGGGCTGGGAGGTCTCGATTTCTTCATCTCTTTAAGACCCGAAGATAAAAGAAGCTGTAGAAGTTCAGACTAACATAGTTATTTTCTGTTTATTTCCAATAGGTAGACACACAGTAGGAACCATTTTGACATGTGTTAGTGTAGGTGGAAGTGACTCATTTAGAAATGACTGGAAGTTAACTGCTGTAGACTGGCTGCTGCTACAGTCCTAAATAAATCCCATAAAACAGATCTTGAAAAATGAAGTAAAGGTTGCTGCTTTGCTACTAATTAACCTAATATTTAACATGTGTGCATCTTAATTTATATACATGTGAACATACATACGCTCCCTATATTGTATACATTCTTTCAATTACTTGCATAGTGAAGAGTTAATGCCAAAGAGGGATCCAGTCTTTATTTCCCCACTGTACTTACCAACGCCGTAAGATGACCTAGAAAATGCCATACAGAAATTTCCTGAACATTTCCTACCTGCTTTTTAAGAGTCTTCTTAAATCCAGAAGGGGTTTTAGCATCAGATGTATTGTAACGATCTGAACAAAAATGTAAGTGACAGAACTAAGGCTCAGACTAAGACCAGAAAAGCCAAGGAATTAAGATGAGAGTTTTATTCCAATTTCATGAGGGATTCTCTGACTTCTCAAGGAAGAGAGGAGAGACTGATGGGTCAGGTAACAGCTGGGATGAGCTCTTGTGAATGGCTGTACCAAACAAAAAATTCATGCTATGCCCCAGGGCATTTCCACTTCCTTACTTCTGCATGGTGCTTGTGCACACATTGTACAAAGTAGTTAGCAAGTACTTATGGGCTGAATTAGTATCTTTAGATATGCATCTTTCTCCTTAGGGTAGGGGTGTATCTTTACCTTTAGGGTAGAGGCTGCAAATTGTCTCCATGGGCAGGCAAGGAAGGGTACATAAAAAGCTGTAGTCACCATTTATTTCCATTGTGATAGGAAAGCGTGTCACCATTTCAAAAAAGTGGATGTGATCAACTCGCAATGTTTCCTTCTGCGCTTGACAGATCTCAACCAGCACAGCACCGCAGGAGAGCTACAGCATACAGCATTACATGGTAAACGAGGAGGCTCTTTTACAGGCTAGCTCGGCGGGGCTCCATCCACATTCCCAGACCTGGAGTGCCCTGGGGACACCCGAGCATGGCGGCAGGGTGATATCTGCCCACGCGGCCCTCCAGGGATGGGGACACAGGTGCCCGGCAGGGCTGGCGCTCTGCCCACCCCTGGACTGTGCAGCCACCGGCGGCCGAGAGGAGCGAGCTGTGCACCTGCCCACCTCGGGGAACGAACGCAGGGCACGCCACGTTCTGCTCGCACATCCCAGGCACACGTCTTCTCTTGCCCGCTCCCACACGCCGAGCTGCACGCAGATATTAAAGCAACTGCTAAGAGACAGCTAGTCAGAGATCCACTGATTTGTGTCACGCCTAACGCTGGCAGAAGCAAACTTGGAGGTGGAGGCAAGGACGTTTCAGTGGCAGCATTTCAACAGCAGATTTAAAAATCAGGGCTTAATGTTTCTGTAAATTCGAACAACCTAATTAGTCAACAGGCTGTGAGAGTTTTCCCGCTAGGAAAGGACTGTAAATGCAAAGCCCTGCTCCAAGGCCCGAGTTAGGCGTCTGGTAACATAACAAATCTTCCCTTACAGAGTGTCAGTGGGTTAAAATACTGAGGAGTGCCTGCAGATAAAGCTGCTAAACTCCACTCCAAGCTATCTCCTGCTACAGATCCCAGGGGAGTTCACTGAACAGACCTTCTGCCACTGTCCTTGACAGAAAGGAAAACTAATTCTGTTAACCGTAAGACTGTAAGACTACAGTTATAGCTTCTGTTTCACACTTACCCACCCTCATAGTCCTTCATGCCCCCCATTAGAGATTCACTTGCCTTGCAAAGGATCTCAGAGAGACTCCCAAGCTACAGAGTTGGTATTATGTTTGTATTTTGATTTTACCATTAATATTTTTGTACTTTCAAGTCCCATAATGTCTAGAAGTCACTTATTCAGCACACCTAGAAACACAGGGCATAGAGTAGCATTTCAGAGGCACCCAATTTCCAGCCTACATCAATGGAAAACATTAATTTCTTTAACTCTTTCTTACAGCAAATGTTGCTGTAAGTTTTCAACTCCCAAGCATCTTGAGAGGAAAGGAATGGATGCAAACAACATGGGTCTGAGATCCACCCTCAAGGCCATGTAATCACCGTAGAGGATGTAATCACAAAAAACAGAGCCAGCCTTGGAGTTTGAATGCTCCCTGAACCGAAGAACCACCCCATAGAAAGCCTGTGACTGACTGTTCCACATAACTACATTTCCAAGTATTTTCTGTAGCTAAGAGGTCACTCCCATTTTGGCCTGTGAAGCAAACTGACCAACCCAGAACTGTGTAAGTGGGGGGCAGCTGGGCATATGAGTATGTGACTTGCTAAAATAAGACATAAGCCCTTGAAAACAGCTTAATATAATCTTGCAGGGGGTTGGTCAAGCCTTCTAATGAGAAACTCTTATTTTCCCTTGCATCTGGCCAGAAGTGGGCTATTACTAATAATGAAAAAAGGATCCACTTCCTTCATTGATTTGTACTTGTGCTTAGCATCCAAACAGATGAGATTTCAGGCAGCAGCACTGGTTCCCAAGCCTCCACTTGCTGCTTCTTCTTCTTCAGGAAAGTACATGAGGATGATCAGGGGGGAGAAAGTGCTTTTCTCTCCAATGGCGTGTGAGGGATAAAGAGAGAAACAATTTAGAAACAAAACTATCCCCATCTGGAAAGCAAAGGTTAGTCCTGCGAAAAGACAAGTTAAGAGAAATTGCTAAACTTCTGCTAAAAATAATGAAAAACACCTGTGATATATCTCCCCAAGGAGGCTAATTAAGTGAGAAAGATTGGTGCTTATTGGAACTTACAGACTCTCAGCAAAATTTGAAGTATTATCTCTCACATGACTTATTTGCTTGCTATTTTAGGAAAACATTTTTCCTTTGTTATTCTGATTAGATAACAAGACTATTTGACTTCCTATGTTACTTTGAGTGACTCACATACCCTCCTAAATAGGTATGCACTAAATTATTTACACCTTCTGCACATCATTGCCCAAAAACCTCATTCTTGTGTTCATCTGTTTGTTCAACTTGTCATAGGAGTAGAGTTGTAAGCTCATAAATAGCCTCTTTTCTTGTACAAATATGAAATGTGCAATCATTATAACACTTTCTTTCTTTTACTTTAGGCCTCTTACTTTAAGTTTCTCCCATCTAAAATGGTGGTATTTACCTAACTCACAGGCTGTTCCAATAATTTCGAGCATATGCAGGGTGCTTTGCAAATACAGAAAATGACAATCTCAACCCTGGGGAGTGTAATATAGAAAGAATTAAAACACATAACAGAGAAGAGAAAAAAGACAATGTGCAAGTACACAGAGCAATCATACTACTAATGCATAACTTACTGGCTTGTTCTGTAATGTTTGCAACATTTATTTGGCAATACCTTTTTTCAGTTCACTGTACTACTTTATTAGCTGATGCTTTCCTTGCCTCTGTAGTCCATGACAATGTACCTAAAACATATGGTACATGATGAGTGAGATGAGGGACTGGCTGGTGTCATGGTTACAGGTGGATGAACATCAAGCTGCACAAATAGATGCTGTCCCAATCTGATTTTGTACATAACATTAGCTTAAGTCATTCACACTTTTCAGACTAATGGACACTTTCAGACTAATAGTCAGTAGTTCATTATTTTCCACATACCTGCATTACACCTGCGAGATTACAGGAGGTAGTGAAGAACTAAAGGTAAAGCAAGCTGGAGCTAGAGCATGCAAAGTGCTGTTTGTCACCAAGCACTGTGGAACATGCAGTTACACTCTAATATTGGACACTTGAGTGACTTCAGCTTCTGCTCTCCATTCTTCAGCTCTACATTCACGAAATACAGAGCTCTGCACTCATGAAACACAGGTAGTGCCCTGCCATCTCCGAGGGGAAGAAGAAAAACAGATGAGTTGTATTTTTGAGGCACACAGTTACTATAGCAATAAGCAGCACAGAAAAACTCATGAGGAAAGTAATTGCCTTCCATGCTGATAGTATGCAGTCAGTAAGGCATGGAGACACACTCAGAACAATGAGGGAAAAAAGTACTGAGCAGCTGCTCCTTAAATGAGCATCATCCATCTTGTGCACTGGGTGCAGCAAGGCCCTGTGGAGTCCTGTGTGACCATGCAATTAACAGTGGCCCTTTAACACACACACAGGCATTCTTAACCCTGCTATTTCCAGCCATTGAAGGCCTGACTTTGAAATCTTGCTGGTGAGGACAGAGAGACTGAAGTACATAGTTATTCAGATTATAAAAGTAGAAATTCCATGTTGTAGCATCAGGCTGTTACACATCATCTGTGACACTTAGGTCCCCCTACACAGACCTCTGTTACTTAGACTAAGGAAATAACTGACTGTGATGATAATCCCTCACCCTTGTGATGTGAAGCAATGGGAAGGTACAGAAATTTTTGCTTTCTCAGGGAAGGTGACTGCTTATAGAAAGAGATTTTTCTGCCCATTTTTCCCCTTCTGTCCCTTCTTTCCAAACTGTCTGTACATGTCCTCCTCTCCCTCTCCTTGCCCCAATTTCTCTCTGAATTTAAGTGTGTTCCTGTTGTCAGCTTCACCTCTGTTTTGGCTAATGCCCAGTTTCCCATCTAGGGAAGCTTGTACAATTTTGTTAGTCATCCCAGCCAGTTTCTTAGTTGCCTCTCCTAAACCACGGGAACACTGCCTCTTGACTTCTTGTAAGCTCTGTCTTCCTTGCTCCTAATACTTTCTCTTTGCCAAGTCAGCTTCAGATTCCTCTTCCCCATCTCCTCTGATTCAGTTTCCATGATCACCCGTTTGTTTCTATTTTCAGAAGAAGAAGATTCTCCTAAGAAGTCAATTGTAGCAATCCTGGCTAACAAAAATACTTGATACTGTGAGATGAATTAAAAGTCACAGGTACTGGCAGCACTGCAGACTTTGACAAACGTATGTTTACATGCTAAAAATACACAAATAAATACTGAGATCAACTCCTGTTACAGAGTATTGTTGTAAGTGCTCCATTATGACAGTTTTCTGTGATTTTTTGGTAGGATGCTTTGCATGTTCTGAGTGTGAGGAAAATTGCTGCAGGCACTCAGGTAATTAGCTCTACATGGCTTTTCATAAAAACAGTTTCAAGGAAAAAAAGAAGACCACTTTACTAGAAACTGCAAAATTCATTACTGCATTTGGGTTTATGGTGTTTCCTAACACTCCCTGACTTGTCTCCTAACAGCAGGCTGGCAGGGATGTGAAAGGAGGAAAAGTGTCCTTGTGACCCAATCCTTCCTTCCACCTTCAGGACAAAACCGTACGAAGGTGAGGGTGCCAGAAAAGGCCACTGTCTTGCTGCCACTAAAGGATGCTTAGCAAAGGGCAAGCACAGGGTTATTCTTTCTAGAATACTCTCTAGCAAGCTGCAACTTAAGGACTCCTTCAACTTTGCTGTACTCACATCCACTAAACCACCCTTGACAGACCTTTCTGCTACACATATAGCAAAGAAATTTGGTTTTGTTTGGCTGGGGTGTTTTTTTGTTTTTGTTTTTGGGGTTTTTTTAATATTATCTTTTTTTTTTTTTTCTCTGGACATTCTTTTAGCATCCAGGGCAAACAGAACTCACAGCCACAGACTAATGGGCTATGGCAGAAAGCACTTTTTGAACATGTGGACTTGCTGGGCCTGATGCTTCAGTGTGCATATTAAATGAATACAAAACTATAAACACTCAAGAACATAAGGGGAAGAGGGATACAGGGACTGTGAACTGACCTGAAGAACAATGAGAATGCCCACCATAATGACTGAGAGAAATATTACAGAGAAAAAAGAGCACTTTTGAGTATAGAAACAATTTTCTGTGAATGCTTCCAGCTTTATTTTCATCCAGCACATTTAATCTGATGCTTTAGTGGGGGTGTCGGAGGAGCAGCCTCCAGAGTTTCATGTAACCATTCCAGCTGCCAAATTAATTTTTACAGTTTACAGCTAACAATCCGTCATATGCTACCCAGTGTTTAACTTCTTTTGTTTAGATCATTTGGATAATTAAAGTACCACAAATTCCATGGTGTCAGCGGGTCTCAAACAGACGTCCTGCTGGCTCTGCAATCTCTTTCAGAGATCAAAAATTAAAACAATGAATAATAGTGGAAGAAGGAGTCCAAGTAACTAATATTTTATGTTTCATGCTTTCCTAATGACAAGGTCATATAGTCAGCAGCGTGATCAATGCAAATACAATATGCCTTTGGAAAAAGGCCAAAGTCTGCCTGTGGAAAGGGCAATCAAGGGAACTCTTTCGTAATAATACACTTCATGGGTAGATAGCAGAGATCCCAAAGCTCTTAACCAAAAGGAACAAAAGACCAGTGCCTCAAGTTGCCGAGTTAAAAACAAGTCTATGGCAAGTCCCACATGGGCATGATGTCCTATCCTTTGAACACACATTTCTGTCTCGTGCATACTACATTTGTGTCAGCATCATTTTCTGTGGCTCAGAAAGCCTATCCTCAGCAAATATCTGGAGCTAACAACTGTTCTGCATTTAGTTGACATGCACATGGCCGTGCTACGCCTGGCCAATCACTGCTATCTCTCCTAAGACACAGGCAAAAAAAATAAATCCACAGATGTTAAATTGTTTCAGCTTGCCTAACCATTTAAAGTAATTAATTCTGCAGACTATTTCTGACTATGTCTACAAAAACAACATCATTTCCTATTGCTTTTTCTTTGCTTATTGTATATATTGTATCTTTCTACATCATTGCCAGGGCACAAATTCTGTGGCACACAACACTTGAGCAAGCAAACTCGCTGATTTACTTAGTCCTCTCTGTGGCTTTTCATGATTATGAGTAAGACACTTCTTTTTGTTTATCCATGTGAAGAAGATTTTGAAAGCAGGTAAGATTCACTTTTTCAAAATGTACATAGAGTAAACACACTTGATGACAAAAGTAAAGCTAGGGATGGATAAAACAAGGCTGTAATGAAAAATAAAAAGCTAGAGAAAAGCAGAGCTCTGAAAAGCCTCTGAAAGCAAACTAGGAGTTTGTGATCACTTATAAGACCGAGCAAAGGGACATTAGAATAGGTTGGGGGTTTTATGATTCTTGGATCAGTATTAATAGGAATACACCAGCTCAGTACTTGGCTCTTTTTTTCTGTTCCTATGGCACACAGGACCCACAAAGACCATGAGGAAGCCAGAGCACTGCCCCCACACTCCAGCAGGACACAGCTTAAGTTTAATATGCTCTGGTGACCTTAAAATAAGGATTCAATATAAAAGCATGGTAGAGTTTGTGAGTAAATGTAACTGGCCATGTAGACAATATTTGTAATCACATCTGCACAGTCTGGCTCTGTTGCTGTCCACAGGCCACTAGAGTGCAATTACACATTCACATGCTACAGCAGTCGATACGCTCGTTCCCTAGGGATAGGCTCCAAAGCCCAACATTTTCACAGCTTCGTTGACCCCAGGGCCAACCAGCTGCGTGCCTGTGCAGCCCAGGCTCCCAGGGGCTCCGGGGTGAGCTGATCCCAGCTCCCAGCCCCAGCCCCAGCTGTTACCACTGCCCTCACTACAGGGAGCTGGCAGCAAGCAGATGGGGCAGCATCTCTCCCAAATCTCCAACCATCCAGGGCTTTTGGGAAGGACTTAACTCCTCCTGTTTGCTCAGTCCCCTATAAAATCAGGCATTAAGATGCCTGAACCACTTTCTCATAATAATTGCTAGCTGTGGGAACGTTACTCACCAGTTGTTCATCTCCTCTCAGGACTTCAGTGCTAGAGGTTGTCACAAAAAAAAGGATTATATGCTGTTTGCAGTGCCTCACTAGTGCTCCCAAGAGACACTATGCTCTGCTCTTTGTAGTTACTAAGTGATGAAAGTTTTGGGCATCTACAAACAACCACTAAAGCTGTTACAGACTTTGGAAATGAAGCTGAGGAACAACGAGTGGTGTTTTGGTTTGCACTGTCATTTTAAGGTGAGTTCTGAAACCATGTGGATTTAGTTGGATTGAATTTAAAATCCGCATTCTTTGCCCTCAGAGTCATGAGGACAGACTACATAATGTGAATTCTGAAAACTCATACACAGAAATTAAATGCAGATGATTCCCCTCCCTTTTAAAAGTCTCTCCTTACTTTTTTTTTTTTTAATTTATTTTTAATGTTTGTATTAGCTTCTGCTGAAACTTATGTTCACTGGACTATTCCCCTAAATGTCAGAAGGCTAAACTGTCCACCTAGTAAGCTGGAAATGGATGCAAAGGCCATAACTACTGGCAGAAAGGTAAATCATTGTGACACTAGTAGTTTGTGGTCAGGATGCAGTGCTCAACTTGAATAGTAAAAGAGAGGATGCAAAAAGGCTCTTCCTTTGATAAGTGCTGGGTTAAAAATCTCCAAATGAATGAAAAAGTGTTTTTAAATATGAAAAACTGAGGTTTGAGTTCCATTTCTGTTTGATTCTCTTCTCTGTTTTTTCTGGAAAGCTAATTTTCAGTCTTTACTCCAATATTACTGGTTGCTTTTTCTTGCATTATATGCTCTTTCGTATGATTTCTTTTTCATATGGCTGTCTTCCTTCAGCTGTCTGCAAGCTTCAAAGCTGCTGAACCTGGTTCTCCCATCCCCATGCACAGTGCAAGGCTCATGTGCTTCTCATAAAGTGACACTGAGAGCTTGCAGCATTCACTTCAGGCAATTATAGAAAGAAGACAGGATGAGATGGATCAGATTGGTCTAAAATGTATTTACACATGTTTATAAATGTCTAAGGGAATCCCTTTGACCAGCCAACCATCAAGGGGCAAAAAAGTAGCAAGAGAGAGCTCTGTGTATGGAAATATGGTATAATCTTTGAGCACAAAGGTTAAATAGACAGTGCTGATCCTTCCTGACCAATAGAAGAAGAAAGAGCTCAACAAAAAATAGCTTTGCTCTAATAGCTGTATCCCTTCTTTTATTAGAAATGGGGATCTATCAGGAAAGGGAAGTAGGAGAAGCTTTGAGACACATGTAACTCTGCAGAATTAAAACAACCAACAAAAAACCCCTGTTTTCCTTATGTAGCATGGTAGTCACCTTCCAAAACCAGAGAGGTTTCATGATGTTATTGCATATTCTCAGGGTAAATGACTAATGTATGCAATATCATGTCCACCAGTCTCTAGTGGATTGCCATGCAGAACCCAGTCCAGTAGGAACTCCATCCATCCATCCATCCATCCAACCATCCTTTGTGTAGTGAAAGGCCATTTGAAAACTTGTAAATTCCATACCTGCAGTAACAAGACATGCACTATACACACCTTACACAGGAATGTAAAACCTGGACTGTAATAACAAGTCCATATGTATGTGTTGCTTAATCCCAATGTTTAGCTGGCAACTAAACCCCACACAGCCACTTGATCACTCTTCCCTGATGGGATGCGGGAGAGAATCAGAAGGGTAAAAAATGAGAAAACTGATGGGTTGAAATAAAGACAGTTTAATAGGGTGAGCAAAAGCTGCGAGTGTAAGCAAAGCAAAACAAGGAATTGTTTAACCACTTCCCATGGCAGGAGTTCAGCCATCCCCAGGAAAGCAGGGCTCCATCATGTGTAATGGTTTCTTGGGAAAACAAATGCATCACTCCGAACGTATCCCCTGCCTCTTTCTTCCTACACCTTGCATGCTGCATGTGGTGCCATATCCTGTGGGATATGCCTGTGGTCAGCTCTCCTAGATGTGTCCCCTCACAACTTCTTGTGTTTCTGAAGCCACTCACTGGCAGGGCGATACAAGAAGCAGAAAAGGCCTTGGCTTTGTGTTAGCACTGCACAGTGGTGACCAAAATATCCCTGTATTACCAACAGTGTTTCCAGGACAAATCCAAAGCATGGACCCATGCTAGCTACTGTGAAGAAAATTAACTCACCCCAGCCAAAAGTAGCATAACATGTAAGGAGTTTGCAAAGCAAGGAATGCTGAGATTAGCTCCATAGCAAGACCTTGTAAGTCATGTGGAGGAGTGAGGAACATTCTCTCACCTTGAGCCAGCCTTGCTGACTATCAATGAGAGAGACACAGGCCAGCAGGGAAACTACAGCAGCCTTGCAGCCAGACATCCTCCTCTGTGTGACCTCCACAGCACCAACAGCATCTCATACTGAAGGTACAGGAAGTTTAGTAAGCAATGTGGTTGAAATTCAATGCTGAATTGGTACTGTGAGCACTCCCACCTGGGTGCTTCTTGTAGAAGTTCACTGTGTTTCTGTCCTTGCAAGCCTTCCCTCCATGTGCCTGTGTGGAACAGATCAGCTTCTCCTGTGAGTTCACAGGAAGCTGGGTGTGGAAAACTCTTTGCTGGGCATACAGAACCACAAGTTACTGCTACTAGGCCAAAGCATTCTTTTTTCTTTTTGGTGGAAAAATCCATTGGAGAAAGCCAGGAAAACTGTGTGGTTTCTGCAATAGCTTTCTGTCTCACAATTTTGAACCATTCTCCCTCTCTCCTGAGGCTCACAAGCCAGGTTTTCAGTGGAGTGGGATTGCCACGAGTTCTGCTTCTGGCCGCTGTCTTTTTGGAGAATCATTTTAAGAGGAAAAATAAGGTGGTATTAATTTGAAGCAGATCCCCAGCTGGTGTCCACAAACAGGAGCCTCTAGTTGGGTCCCCAGTCACCACAGCTCTTTCTTTCACTGGATGCCTTATGCTGCCCAGTGGGGGTAGGAAAAGGAAGGAGAGCTGCAGGAAGGTGGCTGAAGTCCAGGTCTCAGAGACTTAAAAATTCCTCATTTCAAATTGTGCCTAGCAATTTGTATCAATTCAGAGTTTAGACCCTTCCTGTTTAGTGCTATTTTTCCACAATGCTGAAAAAAATGGGTGACTACAGAAGTGTCAGGCAGGTTTTCAATTTTGTGGGATTTTTTTTTCCCTTTACCTCATTTGAAAAACAGCAGTCACCAGAATAAATGGCTAATTCAGTCTTTAGAAATATCCATATATCCCCTGATAGATTTTTCAGGGAATTTTGTGCTGTTTGGATAGGCAAACAGCTGCAGTTTTGTACTATTAGTCCTGACATATATATATAGCAATATGACACCCACCATGTACCATGAAATGTTTCTGTCTCATCACAAAGAGGACTGAGATCAAGGCCAAAAAGTACCGTTTTGCTGCTATGTAATATCCTGATCCACAGCAGCTGAGTGCAGCTTAGGTCTCCACATCTCAGGAAGGATGTAGCAGAGTTAGAGAGGGGCAACTAGAACAGCTGAGAGGATGGAGAAACTGCCTTAAAGAGACTAAAAAGACTTGTGTTCCTCTCTTTGGAAAGAAAATCTAGGTTGAATGTGATCAAGGCCTATAAAACTGTATAGACAGCTTCTCTTAGTGACTTGTTCCAGTGTCTCACCATCCTCACAGTAAAGAATTTCTTCCTAATATCTAATCTAAATCTATACACTTTCAGTTTAAAGCCATTTCCCTTTGTCCTATAACAGGCTCTTGTAAAAAGTCCATCTCCAACTCTCTTGTAGCCCAGTTTAGGTACTGGAAGGTGCTATAAGGTCTTCCTCGAGCCTTCTCTTCTCCAGGATGAACAACCCCAGCTCTCAGCCTGTCTTCACAGGAGAGGGGCTCCAGCTCCATGGCCCTCCTCTGAACCTGCTCCAACAGGCCCATGTCCTTCTCATGTCCTTCTCTCCTCCCCAGAGCTGGATCCATTACTCCAAGAAGGGTGTCATGAGAGTGAAGTAGACAGGGAGAATCTCCTCCCTTGACCTGCTGACACTTCTTTTGATGCAGCCCAGGATATGGTTGTCTTTAATTTGGCTGGCACATTACCAGCTCATGTTGAGCTTCTTGTCAACCAACACCCTCAAATCCTTCTCCCCAGGGCTGCTCTCAATCCATTCTCTTCCCAGTGTGTATTCGTCCATGTTTTAATGTCAGTACCCTTAAGGCTTTTAAGCGTCCACCTCACAAAAATTTGCTTTGAAATTATTTTCCTGCAAAAAACTCCATGAATAGATTTTAGCAGATGCCTTAACTAGTCTCTGTTCTTAATGAGAAAATTAAATTACTTAGGCTCTTATAGTTAGAGAAAGAAGTAAATGATACAGGTTACTGAGTAAAAAGAGATCCTTCAACAGTCAGACCTCAGCCGAAATCCTGCAATTACACGAGGTGGGCTCTTTTGAAAGGTCTCAGAGGAAAACACATAATTCTCTACACAAAAGCATGCTTCCAGCAAACAAATTGGAGCCCCTGTGCTGCTGTTGCTGCACAGAAACGGAAATGAGTGTAAGTCTTTTGGGGGTATTGGTGAGAAAAGATAAAAAAAGAACACCAAAGCAGATGCCCTTGGAGAGACTTTTAAACCAAACCCACAATCTCTATGAAGGTGTAAAATTAAAACCAGGAAAAAGTGAATCAGCAGACCCCTGGACTCGTCACTCTGCTGTTAAAGCAGTACACAACCATAAGCACTGTATAGCTGCAGTGTATCTGCACTGATGGACACATCCCTAGTCTGTGTATTTGTTAGAGTTTACCACATTCTTTGTAATCACATTCTCAGCAAAAATGTGGGTTCTAAGTTGCTCTTATTCACTTGAGACATCCCTCTGACTTGGGAGGGTACAGGCTGACCCTACCAACTTCATGCTGCAGGGCAGGAGCTTTTATTTGTTACTTGTCTACAAAATGTCATTCTTTGTTGTTGTCATGGTATTTTACCAGTTGCACAAGTAATTAGCTCCCTGTAGACATGGTATTGCCAACCCTAGCAATCTTTAATAGCTTAATTAACAGAGTCTTAGAACAAGATGCATGGTGTTCTTTGCTGTCTGAGCCATTGCGTTTTGCCTTCACTCATGTCCGCATTCAAACAAACTTGGGAAACAAACAATTGAAAAAAAAATGGTCAGACATTAAATGTATTGTTTCCAGATCATATTCTGTGGGAGGTTTAATGGAAACAGAGCAAAATGTAAAGTTTTGGATTCAAATCAGAAAGGATCAATCAGTACATCCTCTGTTTTACAAACACGCATTGCTTTCAAAAATACAGACTACATTAAGTTCTTCATTGCTACCTGTCCCTTTCTAGATCATAAACAACTGCATGTTTAGTAAAGCTTTACTGTGGCATGTCTATATGTTTTGTTGTTATAGAGACTGCAAAATACTCCCCTAAAACTATTTTTAGCTTGCTATCCTCATGTTCATTACAAGGAGATTACAACATGGCCGCCTCCTTCAGAAACAAATCACAACAAAGAAGGCGGGGGGCGGGGGGAACCCAAACCATGAGTCATACCCTTGCCTTCCTGACAACATTCAATCCAATGTTACACACTACTGCCTTAATAAGGGCTAAAAGTAGTTAATCTGGTTTTGGATTAGGTAGTATGATATTGAATTTCTGCCCAGCGTATTCCCAGCCCAGCAGAGAATCATTGCAGATAAAATGAATAGACCCCTCACCTCCTTCATAAGCTCAGATGTCTGCTGTCTATTCCAGATAATTCATCTTTGTCTGCTGTAAAGTACACATCACCTGTACCCCACTCAGGAGCAGTAAACACTTACTCATTGTAAGGAAGAGGATGGCCTCTGGCAGATTAATTGCTCTGACTCTTCTCCTCCCTAAGTAAAACATAGTTTCCCATTTTTTTCTGGGTATGTTATTTCAGTACTTCACCCAAACACTTGGCAGAGAGACAAATGCCCTAGACACTCCTTAAAACTCCAAGACCAAGCTCCTCAGTTTATTTAGTAATTTTGTAGGCTTGGGTTAAATAAATACAGTATTTTACAGAACTATAGTTTCAAGGAATCCACTCTGTGTTTTTGTTTTTAACAATTTTGTTTAATTTCCTCCTTTTTTGTTTTGTCAAGAAAGTTACATAATACAAACCTTTCATGAAGATATTTCTGTTTTTGCCTTCTGCATTTTTGCGATACCCTCCCAGCAGCCGCAATTTGAGTTACTTATGGTCATATTGCTGACCTTGACTGAACCTGGCACCCATGACAGCAGAAACACTGTAGGATCCACACCTGCCCTGAGCTCATTTGCATGCAATACAAGGAGTAACACAAATCACAGACATGTAATAAGCTTTTGATAGTACCGTGGGAGAATATGCTTGTCCTTTCTGGATGCTTGGCAGGGAACTCTTGGAAGGCCATGGAGGACCACAGGTGGTCTAAGGCATTAGCCTGCAGCTACCCTACCCAGTGTATGTGGGATGCCCACTTGACCATCTCAGCCAAGAGATCCAAGCTACAGCAGGGTTTTGTGTACAGATGGCAGCTAAAGTAGGGCAACACCTGTGCTCTAGCTCAAGTTAACATTGCAAAGAGAAACACTTTTGAAGTAATAGTTAAAGGAAGTTTGAGAAGCCATATGGTCAAATGATGACAAAGGAACTGGGTAGTAGCATTTGGAATATCCATCATCAGCCCCCAAGTGGGACGTGGCTTGGTGAGTCACAGGAGAGTATCCACAGGGCTTACTTTAGTGTTCTGCAGAATGGTGCTGTCATGTTTGCTTGTCTTGCAGAGTAATTAGGGAAGGCTAAGAGAGCGATGCAGCATTTGTAAATCTTTTTGAAACCTTGGGAGTGGCAGGTGCACTCTGACA
Source organism: Daphoenositta chrysoptera (assembly GCA_013397915.1). Lineage (NCBI taxonomy): Eukaryota > Metazoa > Chordata > Aves > Passeriformes > Daphoenositta > Daphoenositta chrysoptera. The sequence goes on along the minus strand of VZRO01001578.1, from coordinate 591,380 downwards.
CATGTAACATTTGTTTCCTGTTCTCAATATTGCCAGGTCATATGCATGGGTAGCCTCAAGTGATGGTGCTTTCTCTTCAATGACAAATGTCAGTTCCACTGCATCAGTACAGGATGCTGGCTTCACCTCTAACACAAACCTCTTCCTAGTCTGCTCACCCCAGCATAGCAGGCAGGCTCCAGCACGGGAGATTGAACAACCCTCTGCCTCTGGTCTCTCACACCAGCACAGCCATGGAGTTGATAGCCTAACCAGTAGGAGTCTGAATGATGGAACCACACCCAAGGACACCACTCTTCCAACAGCATATGGAGAAGCTGAGGTTTTCTTTCTGGTTTTACAGACAACCTCAGGGGCTGGGGTAGTGTTTATCCCTACCTTACTCTCTTATGCACTTGTATAAGACTTGCTTTGCTACCAGCTTGTCCTTGCTACTTGCCCTTTTATTTTCATGATGGTTTGTAACAATGTCCTGGGGAGCTGAACTGTAGCCTCTGAGCTTCATGAGACTCAGCAGAGTAGTTTTGTATTCCTGATGCCTTGGAGTGGCTACCTGAAAACAGAGGCTAGACAAGATTAAGAGAATAAAAGCAGGTATTTATTGAAGGGCCTTCAAAGGTACACCTTGGGCAGTCAAGAGCTACACCCAAGATGGACCCTGGGTCACAGGTTTTTCACACTTTTATAAGTTTGGTCTATTTGCATATCAGGGTTAATTCTCCAATTCCAATTTCAGGCAATGAAGTAATTACCCCAAGTTTTCCCCCCCCTCCCCCGATTCAGAGGCTTTAGTTTACATATTTCAGGGCCTGGGACAGCAAGGTGTCCTTTAAGTGCAAACCTAGAGAGGGTTTGTCATGTCTAACCAATATGAGGGAACAGTAGCTAACAAGCTATATGAAGTTTCAGAGTTACATACTAAATAGTACAGGATCTGAAAAATAGAAAAGTTAAAATCTAAGGCATCACTAGTTAATACACATCAGAAATGGTCACTGGTGCAGCAAGCCAGAGCCCTTCCTGGCAGAAGGCACCAACCTGCCATGCACAGTGCAGAAAGCTGGCTCTGCCAAGGGAGCACATCATGCCCCTGTCGGCAGTGGAAGGATGCCTCATACATCTCTGTACAAGGCACCTGCTGCAGAGTCCAACAGCAGTATGGTTTTTTGCCAGTGATATGAAATATCACCATATAGCAAGCAGAAAAATTGCTAAGGACAATTTCTGTGCCTTAAAAATATACAAGGATATCAGCATGTGCTATAGGAAAATATTAAACAAAAAGACTGTTGGATGTGTAGGATGACAAGATTCAGCTCCCCTGGCTAGTCAGTACATAGCCCTGTGCTGCCTGTCAGTGTTTGTCAGGAATGTCAGTGCAGACATTCCTCTCCTCTTGACAAAGAAACAGGTATGACCACCAAAACAGTTGTGGGGAAAAAGAATTTTAAAAAAAAATACTACTTTGAGGTCAGAGAACCACAGGACAATTTTCAAAAGATCTGTCCAAACAGTGATTGGTTTCTGTGGGGTTTCTGTGATGAAATTCCCCAGGACCACTCCTGACAGAGAGGGTGCAACCCATGGCACTAATGGTGCTGCTCCCTGGGTGACTCAACTTTAAAATCTTAAGGGCAGTGTAACAACTACCAGAGTTAGCTCACGAAGGAAGAATCTGAGCACCAGTTGGGGCTTCTATGCCATGGACAATGACAGCTTCTGGAAGCAAGCAAGCTTCTTATGAATTCCTGAAAGTTAAAATCCTCTTATGAAAGCAAATAGGCTTCGGAGAAAGCCCAAGGGCATATTTCAGAGCACTTTGGATTTTAGCCTGTTTCAGCCTCTACTGCAAACTATCCATCTGTCCTGCTAATGTGCTTCATTATGCAGCTAGGTAATGAGCCCATAGCTCCTTTACTGGTGGGATTATAATTGCAAGGGGACAGTGAGACAAACTTGTTATGTGTGTTGCAGGGGGAAAGGTTCATAGGGGGGTTTTCTCATTTTTCATTCAAACACAGAGTATGTATCATTTCAGTGAAGTTATCCCTATTAGTAAGAAATAAGTCCCTTTTCCTTGCCACGGGGAAGCTAAACTCTGGCTCAAAGGACTTGCCACAGGGACTATCAGAGGTGATGTTTCACTGACATGAAGTGGTGTCTCTGGATCTGGCCATGCTGCCTCAACAAAGTCTGGGAACAAGTGGACAGATCAGGGCAAGAGGAACACACTTTTCTATTATGTTTTCCCTGCACATTAAAAGGCAAAGATTTTAGATACAGAGCTCAGAAATGCTCCAACTCCAGCAGTAATAGCTTGCCTTTTCTTCATACCTGGAAACTACTCAGCTGGCACAGCTGGCTTCTTATGGTCCAACCACCATGGACAGGATACAGCAGGATCAAGCTTTGGCCAAGCACCCACTCCCCTGGAGCTCCCCTCACCTTTCACTGTTCCCCTTACTACCCGAAGAGATCCCTGAACACCCCACTTACCTGGGTCAGCTTTCCCTAGGCTGGTTTGTGAATGTCCCCTAAACGAATGATAGCAGAAGACACTATTGACCTTTACCATACTCTACAACAGGTAGAAACTGATCCTTGTAGTGCTTTATGGCTTTAAAAGCTATTGTGCTTTCCTTTAATTTCTTGATTTTAGCTGCCTGAATCATTGATGACCTGACTGGTTTGATTTTAGTAGCTTTTATTTTGTCTTTCTTGGAATGGCATTGCCCAGTGGTAGGCAGTTTACTATCTAAATGGGCTAAATATAAAAGAGTTGTTATATCTTGCAGTCATGGCAGAGAAAGCAGATTTGTTTTATTTTGACGAGTGGTCTAAATATTATCATATCAGATTTTGGCATTTCAAATGCAGAAAGAGCTGCCTTTGAACTCCACTTAGCTCCTGTGAAATGGCACTTCTGATTCATGTGGCCAAGGCATCATCTTCTATAGATTTGTAATAAGGTTTGCATCTGACCTACTGTGAAACCACAATGTCAAAGTAAGTTGACTGTTTTCAAGTATGTGTCTCGTGTAAGTGCTTACCTTAGTTTAGAAATAAGAGCTAAGCTGATATTTTAGTGATTTTACATTTCTCTCTCATTACAAGCTTCTTGTGATTATAAAAGTCAATGGTAATACAGTCATGGGAGCATAATTATACAAAGCTGGTGTAGCCAAAAATTATGAATAAATAAAATTTTAAAAAGAAAAGGATTATACACATGCTCTATTTCTGGAAGCAACCATGAATAATGGAAGCTGAAAACTGTCAGCAAGCTCTACAACAGAAATCAGAGTCTTTGGGAGAGGCATGCAAATAGTGAGACTTTCAAAATGACAGGTTACTCAGAAAAGAGCTTGATCCCCCTACTTTTCTCCAGGGCATAGGCAGGCTGACCCCATAGGCAGCTCAGGTCTCCTGACAGTCAGCAGCGCCCCATTTTCAGAGTAAGAGGTTCTTTCTCTTACACGATGGTACTTCAAATAGAATTGTGTTTCCTCTAAACTTTATGCTTGATAGAGCAAAATAATGTCCTAATTGTTGAAAGATTGGCTACTGGCCATAGTAACTATAAAAAAAATTAAAGAGCGTCTGAGTTATAAAATAGAAAAAATAAGCTTACACTCAGTCTGACTTCAGTGCCACCAAACAGACTTAGTGTTAGCTGTGGCTCTGCCTTTAAATATCAGCTTGTACCCAGCACCATCAAAGAAATACCCCTCTGAGAGAGCCCAGTTCTCCAGCAGGACTACTCTGTTGGGGAAATGCTGGAGAACAATGCTCAGACAGAAATAAAAGGCCAAACTGCCTCACGTACTCATCATAAGCCCTTTGAATTTAGCTATCTCCTCACCCTTTGTACACAATAAATCTTATGTCTAATGACTATCACTTTTCAGGTGGATGTTGAGTATCAAATGCCTAGGATGTGCTGAATGGTGACACAGGCACCCACATACCCTGCATTTCTACCTCGAAAGCCCTGTCACCCATTCACCCCGGCTTGTGAAGCCTCAGACACGAGACAGGTTGTTGATATCCCTGGGAGGTATTTCACATACAGCAGCATCTCTGCTTTGCCAGGCTGGCCTAGTATCATGAAGGGCTTAGGAGTCCCTACCCAGAAGGATAGTAGCTCCCACACACACTCACACAACCCCTTTTACAATTGCTGTGCAAAGTATTTCTGACTTGGATGGGGCTTTGTATGGGTTTTAACAAATATCTCAGAGCTTTGGTAGCCCTTGCACATTAAGGGAGAATGATCTTCACCTGGAAGGATAAAGCCTGGGACTCTAAACTTTGGATTTTCTTTTACATTTTCAGGCTTACTCTTCATAGAAAGAGTGAATGACACCCCCCTCCCCTACCCCCCAAGTTATCTTCTCCTCAACTCAGGTTTTTTGTCCTGTCTAAGCTAGAACCAGAATCAGCAAACATGTTGAAGCAGGTTCTACCACCGTTTCCTTAAGCCATTCAATCAGTTTAGTCCTACTGAGGAATACTGTAGACAAATTTCTTTAGCCCTGTGCCTAGTAGGGCACCAATCGCTCTCGGACAAAGCAGGAAGCTCCTCAGTGCCAGTGCTGCTGAGGTCCACAGATTTACATCCTATATGCTTCAGCCTTCCCCGCAATTTCCCCTGTGTCCTATGCCTGACCCCTCCCGGTCTTTTCCACACCCTCCCCTTCACGCCTGTGAGGTCAGACTGGCTGGGAGCCGCCGGTGACACAGTCCGGGCCAAGCTATTCCAGCCTACCTGCCGGCAGCAAGCTCGGGAGCCGTGTGTGTGCCTCTCTCCTGCCCACATGCCAGCGCTGGGAGTTATCCTTCACAGCTCTGAGACCTCTGCTCCCTCTCAAATTTGTTTAAAATTAGCATATGAATGTAAAAGCTACGAGTGCTTGCGTGTGAGGGGCAGGGAGGGTAGGGCTGCAGAGACGTAGTTGTGTAAGCATAATTCACTTTGGAACATAGGCTAAAAATAATAAAGCTACATCATCACATTCTTTCACAATGCTTCAGAAGAACTGGAGTAGTACTTACAGCTGCAACAAATCCCTATTAAAACCAAAAACAAGTAGGTGAGGATGGAAAAGCAACCTCTGTGTGCTGCTTGCTCTGCCAGGCAACTACGGATCAGGATGCTGGAGCCCCTCACCCCATCCCGCTCCACACAGCCCTATTTACACATTGTTGGCGGTACAGGTGCTGAGCAAAATCCTCACCTCCCTGCTCTAAGAGACCTTACTAAAACCTCGTTTCAGCTGAAGGGCTCCCCTGCCTCCTAAACAGGTTTTTGAAGACAGCTCATCAGCAGAGATGAAGCCAGGTGTTAATGTGTGTTCCCCCCAAGCAAGCTGACTAATTAGCTAAGTTCACAGGCTGGTTCTCTGGGAGCTCTGCTTGAATTTGTATGAAGGAGGATCATTCAGGATAGGAAAGACTGTAGGAACAGTAGTACTGTTCAGACCAAAGCTTTGTTAAAGTTTAGGATAACTGAATACAAAATCATGTGCTTATTCACCCCTAGTTCTGACTTTTTAAACACAACTGCCCTAAGATGACTGTCCCTGTTATTGCTAACTTTTAGTATTTTGTGATTAAGGAGCCATTGATGGTGGAGGTGGCTGACATCTACATGGAAGGTTCCTGCTGCAAACACTGGGGATAAGATAGGAAGAAGAGAAAGATACAGATATGAATGAGGCTGCAACAAACTGCTGAGACTGTACTGACAGTACAGCAGGCAGTGGTTTCAGCACAGCAGGAGCTGAATCACTATGAAACAGTGTCTAATAGGGTGTAGATACAGGCTAAGTAACCTCTTCCTCAGCAGAGCCTGCAGAAAGAGAAGGGAGAAGCTTTGGCCACTGGGACCTGGCACAGCGTTATAGTAGAAACCACTTAGCTAAATATAAACCCAGAGGTCAATGGCCAATGGCTCTGTGGGCAGTTTGGAGGTGCAAGTCCAGCTCTCAGTCAGTGAGTGATGAGCAGGGAGAAAAGGCCACCTGTGTGACTCTCTCCATTGTCTGACCTCTTTCCATGTGTGGAACTGCCTGTGCAGTGTAGAAAGGGATGGGAGCGGGGCTGTGGTTGAGCAGCTCCAGCACCAGATGTGGCACTTGTGCTTCAGGATTTTGTTTGCCCTGTTGAACGTCTACTGTACTTAATATGGGTAGACAATTTCAGGACAGGTTACAGCTAATTCCTTTCCTGAAGCTATGTTTTTCTGTGGAGACACTCATGTGGTCCCATCCCCTCAGCAATAAGGGATACTGCTGTAGCAGAAGCATTTATGTCCTTCATTTATATCCATCTCCTGGGGGTGTCTTTGTGGCAGGTTGGTTGGTGCAAAGGAATTGAACACCACGCTTGGGTGTCTGTGCTACATGGGACATGAAGGAAAACAGGACAGATGCTTTCTGGTAAAGAGGGAAAAAAAGGCTGACAATTCATGTGGTGCAGTGCTGTGAGGGCTACAATAAAAAGAGGAATCCACATTTCTTTTTGACAGAGCCACGTTCCAATGGTTAAACAGGCTTTAAAGTCAAGAAAAAGCCACATTGATTCTGCAGTAGAAAATAGTGAGTGTATACTTTTATTATCTCATTAACACTCTCTCCCCTCCTCCCCAGGATCGTTTGGCTCTAGGACTGGCAGCAGGGTACAATAATGCTCCCAGCAGAAACAGCTGGTATGGAGACGGGATATTGTTTGAAATGGCCCGAGAGGCGTCCTCAGCAGGTGGCATTTATCAGCTGTATGCAAACGCCGCGCTTCCGTGAGGCACTCTAAGAAAGGGTATATCTCCGAAAAAATAAAAGCAAAGTGCAACTTAGCAAAGGGAGGATTTGTAGCTGAAACCTCATTTTTGGTATACATGGAAGGGGAGGGAGTAATAAACAGCCCTGTTAAGCTAAGTCTGTTGGCTTTAAACCAAGGTAATAAGGCATGTGGGTGCTTTGACAAGGAGCCAGAAACTGCATTTTGCCACCAATTTGACTTCTACCTTTTTTGTCTCTCTTAATCTGACAGTAAATTCCTCACAGTCCGCTGAGCATATCAAAGTGGGGCTCAGGCTAGGTCTAATGCCTTTTAAAGTACTACTAGAAAAGTAATTCACTTAATTAAATATTTCCAGTTGTGGAAACCACCCTCTAGGCAAATTGCACCACCTCTTCCCCCTTTGCACACACAAAACATAGAATAACAATGGGTATACTCATTTTTACCCTGCACACAGTTTCACTCACTCACTCACTCACTCACTCATTCACTCACTCTCTTCCTCCTTCTGAGCTGTCCTTCCTAGGGTTTTTTGCCAGGAAGGAAGATTACTCTAGTGACTGGGTCAGAGAAGTTTGAGACTCAGCTCCTAGCTCTACTGCCTACTTGTTTTGCAGCCCCAGATAAATATCTGAAGCCCTCTTTGAGACAGCTTCTTCATCTATATGGCAAGGAGACAAACAATGTCCTTCCACCCCATCACTCTTCTCACTGCTTAAGTGTTCACAGATCTCCTTCAGTAGGAGATGTTAGATAGAAAAGGACTAAGACTTTGTTCAGGCCAGAGCCCTGCTGGTCTGTTCCCTGGACAGGATAGCTCCGAAACCCCTGCCTTAGGGGAACTGCAAACAGCATGACCCCACCACCTGATCAAAGGTGCAGGATCATACCAGGGAGCCACTGGTGGCCTGCATTGGCAGAGTCCATGTAGAAGAACAGAAGACCACAGGAAAATAGAGGCAGTCCTTTTGTACAAATTTACCTGACACTTTAGAGAATCTCACCATGAAAGAAAACTTCAGGTTTGCTCAGAGAAGCCTCCTGAAAGGAGAGCATCAAATCTTAAACCCTCCTGCAAGAGTACTTTTTTACTCCACATGCAGTACCATCACAGCCAGACTGAAAATGTCACCACTGGGCTCCTGGATCTCTTTCATGAGATGAATGCAACCTTTCTACTGGAGAACAAAGCATGTTAGTGATCTTTTAACAACTGTCTCTAACTAACTTGCAGCGCTTGCCCTGCAGTAAGATAAGCTCCTTGTATCTAAAAGGTGTCCTGCAGAGAAAAGATTGAATCAAAACATAACTGTGACTTTGTGCACAGTAGCTGTTCAGAGTATAACCTGTACCAGGTCCCCAGGCAGTTCCTAGTGCCTGTATTTTGTCCAAGGGCATTGTCTATGCTACCACCGGTAGCTGCTAATATATCTTCTTTATGACTGAAAAAAATTCCCTATCTCTGTGCATTTTGCCTGCCTCCTGCTAGGTACCTCCACAAATATTTACAAAAGATGGCTTTTAAGTGAGGAAGGCACAACTAGTCACACATTAGATACACTTGTACTGCTCCCAGGCTTGTTATCTTGCTCTCCTCTGCAAACTCTTCAAAGGCGGGAGATGCTGTCTCCAGCATCCACCGTTTCAGCAGCACAGCACAGAGATGATGCGAGCCCAGCTTGGGCTCGGGACATTACAAGCAGAGCACTGTGCTGCGGGCTGCTGCACTTGCCAGGTTTGAAGGTAGCACCAAAAGCACTTTGGGGCATCCTGCACTGTCAAAGGATTGTGTTCCTCAGCTGGAAGGAGGCTGTCAACCTTAGAGTCTGTTCGCTCCTTAGGATGAGAGAGAGCACAGCCAGCTGCAGCACAAAAACTGCATTTCAGTTTTGCTTCCTTAAAACAAAGGAAGAAAGGCTTGGGTTTTTTTTTTAACCTGTAACGAAAATAAAGGGGAAGTGGGCAAGCCACGTTTATGACCTGGGTAGACATTTTACTATCCACTCCAACAGGAAGAGCATTTCCTCACAGGCTCTTTAGGACACCTGCTTTTCACTGCAGAACACCTCCCAGCAGTGCTGCCACCATTGCTCACTGGTGTGTTTTGACAATGAACTGTGTTCCTTCTGACACTATAGACTCAGATGAGACCAGAGTAATCTCTTTGCCTGAACTCCTGCTTCCTGCAGACCACATAAGAGCTCGAGTTCTTTCATATCTGAATGTATTATACATGAAAATTAGTCTGGGCTCACCAGATTTATCTTTAACTGCCCTCAGAAATAAAAAGCCTTCAGAAAGACACTGTTCTGCTGTTTAAGAGTAGCAGTAATTATTTGATTTCATGGTACATTTCAGATCCTTGCGCATATAGCTGTTACGAGTTGTCCTACCTGTCCCTGTTTCTGAGTGAGCTTCCATAAGGAAAATGTGAGTCATTTGGCTGATCATCTGAAGCCAGCTGTGGGTCTCAAGTCAGCCCACAGCAGAGAGATGTCAATGTCACAGGTTGCTCCCAAGTGTTCATCCCACAGTCTAAAGGGCTGGGGACACCTTCTTTAAACAAGACCCTTGTACAGAGGTTTATGTAACATCTGGGTAGATGCCTCTGGTCTTTGGCCCTCTCACTGTGATGCCTTTCACTAGCAATGAGTTGAAGCTATTTTAGGATTCAATGGGGAAACAAACCTTCCAGTGGTCTCATTGCCTAATTTCTCTCTATTGCCTTAAGTACAATGGCTAATAGCTAAAGTGGACTTCAGGGTGTTGCCTACAGAGCTCTATAATGGTTTCCTGCATTTTTCTTCTATTTGAAAGCTATTTTAAGTTGTTCTACCTTCCCTAGACTGCCCAAGAGGAGCTGTGCTGTGCACTTTCATCAGCTGATTCTGGGAAATGTCAGTTATGCTGTTCTTCTGTTAGTAATATGTTTCTTGAACGATTTAAAAATAGCACAGTATGAAACATTTCCATCTTCTCTCTTCTGGAGAAGAACTGAGGGGGAGTTAACTCTTTTCTGCTTCACTGGAGCAAGAAGTTGTGCAGTGTTCAGGTGCTCTGGGGCTGGAGCCAGCTGCTGGTGCTGGGAGAGGCAACACGATGAGGGCACCTGGTCAGAGCCTGAGCTAAAGAAGGTCCCTGCTGTTGTCAGAGCTGCCAGCAGACCTGGCACGTGTGGCAGCTGTGTCAGTACAGGACTGGACATCCGGATGCTGACCTGCCTCTGCTGCTTTTGCAGCCTGCTTGGGCAGCTTCCCAGACAGCAACCATATGGCCAGGTGATGCTGATCATGTTAGAGCTCCTCTCTGTGAACTGCTCCAACACACCCTGACCCTAGAGAGCAAATGTAACCTGGGAATAACATCTCCCAGGCCTTCACCTCAGTCCTTATAGTGCCATTCCATTTTAACTCCCTACTGGAGCACCTCATCACTGGCTGCTTGGCCTGTGTCTTGTGTTCACTGGCATCTCCTTCCTCAGCTGTTCAGTTTCCTGTTAACCTCCTCTCTGGTTTTTTTAGCTTCCAGCATTTTTTCCTTTATTTTTGGTTTTCCCCACCCCAGCTTGTTCCTTTTTTCTTTCCCCATTGCTGACATTTCCTCCAGTGGTACCTTCTCCTACACTCCCCATCTGAAGGCAGTTTGGAAGACAGTCACCCACAGTGCTGTCCCAGGGAGCTGCGTGGCAGCAGCCTGCTGTAATAACCCTGTATCTACATGAGTTAGAGGCAGAGAAAGAAGATCCTTTTACCATCCAAGTAGCAGAAGCATATATTCATCAGACACAGCTTCCCCTACCCATTTGCACTTGCCATGCACTTTTCCTCTGGTCTGTGGGCCCTCTGGAACTACTCTGGTAACCACAAGGTTGGGAAATACTGCTACAACCACAAAATACAGCTTCCTCTTTCAGATGACAATTAACTTTTCCCCTTGGGGACAGCCTAGAAACATTTAAACAACTGGCCTTGTGTTGCCCACATCATCTGGAGCTGGAGGAAGAGTAGACACTGGCACATGGTGGCAGTGAAGGGGAGAAAGAGTGATGCAGTTAGTTACAAATGACTTGTCTTGGTTCTGGCCAAGGTTTAGTGCCACAGGAAGGGCTACATAGGAGAGCATTTGCTTTGGAGCTCATTCCATCAAAATTAATACAAATATTCCCGTGAGTCTGGGGCTATGTGGCATCTCTTTTCAGAATGGTAGCTAGAGGCACATCAGGGCTTTAAATGGCTTCCAGAATTGGTGTGATCTCATTCTATTTTCTTTCTATTCTCATGGGCAAGTATTACTTGTGGGATGTCACCCTTGCTTTCTCTGCCCATAACTGCTTTAAAGCACTAATTGGATGGTTATAAATCACAAGGGGTCTGTGGTGTTTTGAATGACTCCAAACTTTGGCATTATAGCTGAGGTCTTGAATGCATTCACAAGCAAATCCACTCAACACTGGTTTCTGTTGATTCAGCAGTGATGTCGTATCAAACTTTCTTGAGCACTCTGACAGACCTAAGTTTATTAAAAGAAGTCTGGATAGCAGAGCCAAGTTTAGCTGCAGCCAAGTTATTCAGTAAGACAGCAAGTTGAGTACAAAAGCAGAAGGACAACTCTCACCTCTGTGCTGGTGACTGGTTTGAGAGCCTACAATTGCTTTGTCTGCAAATGCTGCCGTGTGCAAGGGTCTGTCCTAAACACGAATTTTCTGCACCCACAGTGACATAGGGTTTCAACCTTAGGTCATGTTAAGAAGACATGAAGTTGTTTGTCTCCACTTGAAAATAATGCTGGGCAAGATGCATTTTCCACCAAACAAAGGCCCTACAGACATAGGGGGAAAAAGTAGTAAATTTTGCAAGAAAATGTTTTCCAGTGGAAAAATACTAAGTGTCTAATAACTCTCAAACCTTATTTTCCATGGAATTTTAAACGTGAAGGAAGATTTCCAAAGGTGCTTGGCAAGCAGCATTGCATAAGTACCACACATGGATTTTCCCCACAAGTTTCCTGGCTCCTCAGGAGCCCAGCAGAATTTACCACACTTCCCCAGCCCTTCACTGAAAGAGATGTGATAGCTAGGAATGCAGGGCTTTTATGCTCCCTGATAAAGTGTTTCCTGGGAGATATGGACTCAGGAAGCCCTTGACAACTGCTTACTAAAACTGGCATGGTCCTTGTCATCTCTACCACTCTCTGCAGCTAAATATGTGCACCCAGACCTCTTCCCTGTAACAGCAGAGGTTCCATCACTTCAAAGCAGCAGCTACCCCAGGTCTGTGAATTGTGTCTCACCAAAGGGAATGCAAAAATTAGCTATGTCTGCCATTGCGTTTCCTGTGATTTCTGGTTCCTGGGCAATTCTGGAAAGAGCATCTTCATTTATGCATTAGAGCAAAACTAAGGACTTAAGATGAACAGCAATCCCCAAGTTTCAAGCAGCCCTTTGCACATGCACACACATGTTCCCTGCCCTGCTTGATGCCACCTGCCTAGCCAGGCTGGAGTGGGATCTTCTCAATCCAGCTTAACAACTAGCACTTCTCCAGGGGAGTGGGAGCTGTACAGAAAGGGGTAAAAGAAAAATGTTTTAAATTACTTTTTAAATGCACCTAAAACAAATGTATCAGGACTAACTCAACTACATCTTTCTATGAGCACAGTATTTTTTCCCCAGTAGCTGTGAGTTGTGCTGCTCTAAGAGGCTGAGGTGTGCTTTAAAGGGCTTCATACTTGTTAGAAATCCCCTGAGAATGCCATGAACTGGTGGCTTTCCTGAGTGTCTGGGAGGGGACCAGTGGCTGCTACAGGGCCAGGGCACAGCCCCTGTGCAGAACACCCTCATTTTGGAGGCTTGTTGCACAGCCTTAGCCAAAGCACTATGATGCTGCCTGCCAGGCTCTCAGGCAGTGAATTAGCAATAGCACAAGCTGCCTCACACAGGGAAGTCAGGTGAAATTCAGTGTTTATAAAGAGCAAGCAGAATGTCCCTGGGCAGCATAAAATATTATCTTTTCTCCTTTATTGACACTCACAGGAACAGTTAATGCTTGGTTAGGATAGAGCGGATGACACTGCTGTTGCTCATCATTTATCATCTCTAGATTATTGTGGTTGCAAATCATTTGGCAGATTTCTCCCTTTTTTCCTGCTCCACAGATGGCAGTGTCCATGAAGCATGACACCCTTGCAGGCATCTGACTGTGAGGCTGGAAGCTTGAGGACCTCTGGGGGTAAAATGCCCCTCAGTATTATCTGACCTCTAATGTTCATGGACTGATGTGCTGTAATTTGCACAGTCCTCTCCGACAAAAACTCCCTCTGCTGGGATCTCAGCTTGCAGACTGTGCTGCTTCTGACAGGAGCCTTTGCCTGTGAAGGGCCATCACACCTTAGAGTGTAATTTTATTGCTGTGCCGCTAAGTGTTTATGTTTCAGCTCCAGTTCAACCTCTTCCAGGGTGGGGGTCTAAGGCGCTTAAACTGTAGTTAGACTAAGGCAGCAGAGAGTAAGCCCCCCACTGTAATTTTATGTGAAAGGAAACATGCAGAAGCTGCACTTCTACAGCTGATGTCCTGTTTTTTTCCAGCTAACAGAGCTAAGCAGCTTCTGCAGCTGCAAATGAGGGTGTTTCCAGTCCCAAGACACACTGAATCAATCAATGTGCTGTTCTCCTCTGCTGCATTATTAGCAGTTAAAAACTAAGAAAACACAATGTCTTCCCCAAACACCTGCCTCATTTGCCTTCCCCTCAGCATAGCAACAACCCCCACCACAGACTAGCCTACATTTGGCAGCTTGGGGGGAAGCACAGGTCAAATTCTTTTTGCACGATGAGCTGTAACCCTGTGATCTGTAATAGGATTGTACTGGGGGAAAAGGACAGGACTCAGCCTTGTGATTGCAGAGCAACTTATGATTCATGGACATTAGGGTACTGTCTGGGGACATCCTGGACACGGCTGATGCCTTCTCCTCCTCACATTCAGATCTCTTTGTGCAGAAACACAGGGTTTGTTCAGCTGTCCCTAACCTCAGTTCCTGACCCTACATGGCCAGGACTGTCCAGCTGCCTGGGGCTGGGCCAAATCCAGAGCAAGGATGGAGCAGACCAGTGAATAACAGAAGTGACCAGCCATGCTCTCTCTGGGTTTTGCCTTGGGGTTAACTGGCTTTCTAAGTGAATCACAGTACCATTTGCTCTTCTCTCCTTCTAACCCTTCAGCTTTTCTGCCTGACAGCTCTCCCAGAAGCATACTTTGGTGACAACATGCAAGCTGGCATGTGCTGCAGCACTGGTGACTCTCAGAGGAAATCCTGGGAACAATTTCTCTTTTCTCCTGCACGCAACATTTTTGGTGGAACTTAGAGGACCAGTGCTATTTTTTGAAGCTCCTTTTTGGCTGAAATTGGCTAACAAGTTTAATCACAAGGGTGACAAAGAGGGTAGTCCAGAAAATCCCACGAAAGCTCCATAAGAAACAGGTCTAAAACATACCTAAAATTAGGTGGAGTGTGATGTGTTAGAAAGCAGGGCAGGTTTACAAGACAGAGACAGAACATGTGCAGCAGCACATGCTCCTCTCCCAGGGGCATCCTTCAGGACCGCCCTCACAGCCAAATAGCCTATTCCAGCCCTCAGTTAGAAGCTCTTCCCACTGTTTATGATGGGCCTGTACTGAAGGATAAAGACCCAGGCAGCGCTGAATCATGCATTTGCCACCTCCCACCATCACTAATGCACCATACACCACTTAGGAACGAAGGTTTGGGGTTTCTAGAAATAGAGTGAAATAAAATATCATGTCATCTGCCTGAAGATTCAGCAGCCCACATGTTCTCCCACGCACGCTGCTATGAAGGTACCATACCAGTGCTTTGGGCAGTTCTCAGGCTGTTCTTTCAGTAGCAGATTAGATTCAAGCTCCAGCTCCTGAGCACGAGTGTGCTTCAGAGACAGGCACTCACATCAGCAACATTTATCAGGGGTAGCAGTCATTTCTGCATCGGGGCAAACACTGCAGGAGATCAGGACAGAGGAGTGTCACCAGCAGTATTACAAGCACAGCTTCTTTTTTCTCTCACAGGAACAGGATGATCTTGCTGTAACCAAGCCTAAATCAAGCTCTTTTTCTCAATATACCCCACTCCATCACTGCAAAACACAAAAGCTGATAAATACAATTCGTAATGTATCCTAGTAGAGAGAAGAGTTTCTTCAGAAAGTGTCTATTTATATAATCTCTGCAGTGCTCAGATACCATGGAAATTAGTAAAGAATAATATCATAGTGAGCCTGCTGCACTGCAGCTTTATGTATCATTTACTGTTGCCAAGATTAAAACTCTTGGGTTTCTGCCCCCAGGCTTGCCCCAGTAAGATGACATATTTTGGGATCATTTTGCATTTTCCACAAATTTCACCATATTGTTTCTAACCATCTTTCCTTTCCCTGAACCTACAGCTCCTCTCTGTCCAGTACTCTCCAGGAACAGCATCCAGGTAATGCCTATTCCCTCATTTGGTTCCTGCATGGGGATTTTTCTAAATATAGATTGCAGACTATGTAACATTGCATATCTCATCATTGCTTTGTGATTCCCTAGTGCTCTCAACTGATACCTTGCTGCCAGCTATCCTTTATTCTCAGCACCTTGGGCACTTTTAAAAATGGCTAAGTCTATGTCAGAACCAAGGCAATTTGCATCATCTTTGATGAACTCTTTTTAAACGTTTTACTGAGACCCAAATATATTCCACCTTATCACATGCTCTTTGAATCTACTAAGCTTGCAATTCTACGTGGTAGATTAATTTAAAATTCATTTTGCTGAGGCATATGTACATTTGCTAGACTGTTTATCCTATATTCTGAGGAAACTGCCTTTTAGGCAAGCTTCTATTGCTGGGAAGTCTGAAGACCAAAGTTCAAAAGTGTTAAGTTCACATCCAGCCCCTGCAGTGGTTCACTCATTAGAAGCGATTTCATCTCAGTCTCCAACTTCATGCTGCCTTCTGATGGGTCACAGGTGTGCATGTTAGAGACTCCTGTTTTCTGCTCCTGTTCTGTGATCAGTCGAACCTGATTGCAAGCTCCCAGCCCCAATACTCCCCTTGCCAGAGTCCTGCAGGAATGTCTGATTTCTTCCCAGCCCTGGCAACTAATGTGGAGCTCAAGTCAGGCAGATGGGCAGCATCCAGAGGACCTGCCTTGTGGGATAAAGACTAGACCACAGATTTACATGGATGGTTTTCTAAGGTATTCATCTGATGCCAAAGAAGTCATGCATTGTTTTCTTTAAGCACTTGAGATATTAGGAAAAAGCTTTGGCCTGTCTATAAATATGTGCAAAATATGAATTATTCAGCCTTGCTGAAGATTTTATTTAGGGTTTTTTTTCTCTGTTTTTTAAATGTTTTCCATGGAGTAGCCCAATACAAAAACCTCTCCAGATGTACAGAAATGCCAGAACAGACAGGAATAATGGATGACATAGGCTATATAAGCAGCACGTTATCAAAACACATGGCAGGTCCTACACCAGGGGCTGCTGGCCATGAGTACACGCATGTTGAAGTGGCAGCTGCACACCCCACAAGGTGAGAGGTATTTGCTTGCCTTGTGCTTCCCTCACCTTGCAGATTCCAAATCAACACTATTCTGTTTGATCCCTGACTCTTGTAATCTATTCCATGTGCCAGTATCCACATTTGCAGATTTTCCTGAAGCAGGTATCTCTGTACCATGCAAGGTCATGGTTTGTCAAGAATGTGGGTATCCTAGTTGGGAAGCAAAAGAAAGACTGAGAGGGTTGCAGAAGGGAAGGTGTTTTATTGATAGAGAAGAGCAGATCACAAAATACGCAGATTCTGAACATGGTGAGCAATCAGTGACAAAAGGAATCTGTCTCCATGCAGACAGTGACAGGTGATGTACCACAGTCAGTCATAGAAGATGACCTTTTAAATACCCTCAAGTCCTCTGTTCTTCCCCTACAGCAATTCAGGGGGTTCTGTTTGAATAAGCAGATTCGTAGGCAAAGACCAACTCTCCCAACCAGCTCCCGCAGTGAGTGGTTCATGGAACTCCTGTGTCCCGAGACCCTGGTGCCCTTCAGTCCTGCCCCAAGAAACACAGCACATGCACCACTGCAGGGATGTGTCTTTCAACACATGCCAAAAACATGTCCTCAAGGTATTTACAATCATCTACTGTGGCTTCTAAAGCAATAAAAATGCAAAAGAAAGCTTTCATGCTGTAAGAATCTTCAAATGCTAGAGTATTTGGACTATTAACCTTCTTACTTTTGGATGCTGCAAGCATTTAAAGATCTGCCTGGCTAAGCAATCTTTCATTAGCTAATGTAGTTGGAAGTTAGTGGAGGTAGATGAACAAACTAAACAGAATGCAATGAATGACTGCAAAGAAGGTCTAGGTGGACTGCTAAAAACAAAGCAGGTTTATTTTGCGATTTCTCATCAGAACTAACATTGATTATATATCTCCAAAGGAAGCAAATTTCTGTTTGTATGAACATTTTTCTCCTTTTTTTTTTTACTGGTGGTTCAAAGAATAATTTCCACCACTCTGCCTATGAAGCAGGTTTGAAGATTTGTGGTGTTGTCTCCTAAGCTGTTGGCAAAACTTGAATCACTTACAAACAGAAGACTAAGGCTCAAGGGGTTAATGCTTGTAGCACAGTCAAGTGATGACAGGAAAGACCTGAGAGGGTTTAAATATTATGAAGAGCAAGGACACAATTAGCAAAATACACCAGGACAGAATTAGCATTCAAGGGTAAAGATAGGAAGGGAAAATGTAGAGCTTGAGGAAGGACTTCTTGGCAGTGAGATATACAAAATTAAAAAACTATATATAAAAGTAATGTGACAGAAGCTCTACTGCTTGGTACATTTAAAATTAAGTGGGACAAAGTGATAGTGAGTGAATGAGAGATAACAGTTCTGGTCCATCAGGAAGGCAAACTCAGGCTATTTTCACCTTCAACTCCTTGGAACTGGCTGTTAGCATGATTGTTTCCAAGCAGGAAACTAAAAGTCTTCACAGAGTAGCAGGTAGCAGAGAGCTATGCTTGTATCTACTACCAGCTCTGGCAATTTTAGGACAGTTTGCCAGACAGATCGATGAAGAACAGCAAAAAACATGAGGACTGAGACTGCTTTTGAACTCTATGCTAAATCCAGAAAAATCAAACACAAACCAAAATTCTGAAATAAAGAATGTGTGAGAGAAATTTAAAAGTACTTTTTTACTTTGCTTTGTAAAAGAGATGTGTCATCAATATTTTCTGGAGGCAGATTAAATTAGGCCATTTATGATAGATGATGAAAAAAAGCTGCACTCTTGTGGCAAGTCAGGAGAGTTAGGGCTGGGCTGTGATGGGTTCTACCACTGATTTCCTGCAAAACCCAAAGTCACCTCCTCTACCTTCCCCAGAGTAACCCTGATAACACGACAGTGGGTGGAACTGTTTGCCAAGTTTGCTTCAAATGTTGCTCAAATCCCTCTGAAGACAAACCTCTCCCATCTGGGCTAAATATTAGTTATCCACAGAAGCAGGGACTTCACTTTAGTGTGGTCAGAAAAATTAAAGCCTACTATAGTGAAAATTTAATGTAATTATTTAAACTCCCAAAAGCTAAAACAGCAAAGCTTCTCAGCCAGGTGCTGAGTTTTAGGCAGCCTTAACATGGTGGTGAGCCCAGAAGTTGGGTGGGAGGCAGGGTCAAAGGCAGCTTGCTGCAACCTCTCACTGCAGCATCTGATTGAAGGCATGATGTGGATACACTGTGGGTCTGGTTCTGTACCCGTTGCAGGTTTGGTGGGTCCCTGATCCTGCATTGCCAGACAGAGGCAACCCTCAGGAAAAAAGGAAATTTTTGTTAAAAAAGCCTGCCATAACTCCTGAAGACAGTAGGCAGCTTTGAACTGGCACATAACAGAAGTGACCTGCTCATTTCATGCATTTCCTTCAACAATAGCTGAGAACTACAAGGCCCAGCTGTGCAAATTAGGCAATCCATTTACTGCCTCTTTCTGCTAATACTGGGGCTTGCACATGGGTAATACATGATGGGAGGGAAAAGACAACAAGTTGGATTTGTGCTGCTGCCAATGACTGTTATCACAGGAGGAGCATTGCTTAGATACTAGTCTGGGTCTTGAGATCTTGGCCAGAGTCATCCCAAAGCTGCAGGATAACTTTGATCAGCAGTAGCTCCCAGGGACCAGCCAGGCTGACAGCATCACTGGCTTTACAGGGAAAGGACTGGCAAAATGGAAGTATATTTTATGCTTGACAAATGGTAACTATTAGCAGTTATTGTCATCACTTTTTCCTCAATCCACACTTCCAGTCTCAGGCTCACATTGCAATCTGGTTAATGCTCAGAAGGGAGAACCAGTCACATGCACACATATTCCTGTGTATTTTTCTGGGAAAAAATCACACAGTTGTAACAGGGAAAATGGGACAAAACTGAAACATTTCTCAGCTACAAGCCCTGGCCAAGTAGGGAGAACTGTGAAATTATGGGACAGTTTTCAGGCAGAAAGGACAGACCCCAGTTTCATGCTTCATTCAAAACTAGGTTATGAAGAGCCTTGGAGAGCACACTGTAGGCAACAGTTTCGAAAGGAGTTCAGAGGACAAGAAAACAGAACAACAGATATTCACCATAAACACCCTTCATTTCAATTTCCTTAAGTTCCACAAAACCATGCATGAGGAAACCTGGTTTACGCAGTAGAGGCAATTTTGTCCATACCAGATCTGTGCTTGTTCTCCTGGAAAACCATCTGGAAGTAGCTGGTACTATGTTTTCCACTTGGCTTTCATGGCTGAAAGATTAGAAATACATATTTGTCATATATATTGGCATTCTTATTACCTCTGCAATTAATCTCATTACCTCTCCTGGCTAAGCAATTGCTTTCTGAAGCAGCTGACTGTACCCAATTAAGGAATAAGCTGTGTATACGAAATCACACATTCTCTCAGGCAAGGGGATTTTAAACTAAAGCGTATATTAAGTGAGGTTGGAAGGAAATCCATCCTGGCTTTTATCTTAATGGTCTTTTGAATGTCACCTTTCCATTTAGATCCTCTTGTGATAATCAGGGGCTTCCCACTGACACACAAAGGCTTTGGCAGCTCTTTTCATAATACCTGTCCCTTCAGGCAGCGCTCTAATTCAGGGAGTTTGAGTGTCTATGCAAAGAAAAGCAGCGCTTATTAAAAAGAGCACACAAACTTCATCCACTCTGAGCCTCGTACATTAACCCCTGGTGAAAAGGATTTCCAGTTCCTCTTCATGGAAGTGGAGCCTCACGAATACAGAAAACCCAGTGGATCAGCCTGTTACTCATGCCATGTCCCCTAGACATCCTCTAGGACAATAGAAAGCCTCAATTAGGAACAAAATTAATTAATAAAATATCAGACAGTAAAATGAGCAGACATCAAATATCTATGCAAGAATTATTAATGAAGCACAAAGAATTTCAGAGTCATAGAATGGATCAGGTTGCAATGGATCATTTTGTCCAACCTTACTGCTCAAGCAGGGTCATCCCAGAGCACATGGCACAGGATTGCATCCAGGTGGTTCTTGAATATCTCCAGTGAGGGAAACTCCACAACCCCTCTGGCAACTGGTCCAGTGCACACTCACCCACACAGTAAAGAATCTTTTCCTTTTGCTCTGCTGGAACTTCCCATGCATCAGTTTCTGCCCATTGCCTCTTGTCCTGTTGCTTTGGCACCCCAGAGAAGAGCCTGGCTCCATTCTCTGACACCCTCCCTTCAGATACTGAAATGCATTGATGAGGTCCCCTTTCAGTTGTCTCTTCTCCATGCTGAACAGGCCCAGCTCCCTCAGTCTTTCCTCGTAAAAGAGATGTTTCAGTCCCCTCTTCATCTCCATAGCCCTTTGCTGAACCAGCTCCAGAAGCTCCATGTCCATCTTGTCCTGAGGAGCCCAGAACTGGACACAGCACTCCAGATGTGGCCTCACCAGGGCTGAGTAGAGGGGCAGGATCACCTCCCTGGACCTGCTGCCAATGCTCTTCCTAATGCACCCCAGGACACCATTGACCTTCTTGGCCACAGGGGCACTGCTGGCTCAGGGACAGCTCGTTGTCCACCAGCACCCCCAGGTCCCTCCTGGCAGAGCTGCTCTCCAGCAGGTCAGCCCCCAGCCTGTGCTGGTGCCTGGGGTTATTCTTCCCCAAGTGCAGGACCCTGCATTTGCCTTTGTGGAATTTCAGAAGGTTCTTCTCTGCCCATCTCTCCAACTTGTCAAGGCCCTTCTGAAGGGCAACACAGCCCTCTAGGGTACTGGCCACTCCTCACAGCTTTGTGTCATCAGCAAACTTGCTGAGAAGGCACCTGCTCCTTCATCCAAGTCACTGATGAACAAGTTAAACAATACTTGGTGCAGTCAGTATAGAACCCTGGGGGACACCACTAGGCCAGGACAGGCCTCCAACTAGACCCTGCACCACTATTACAATCCTTTGGGATCTGCCATTCAGCCAGGTATCAATCCACCTCAATGTCCACACATCCAGTCCACACTTCCTGACTTTGCCTACGAGGATGCTGTAAGGGACAGTGTCAAAAGCCTTGAGGTAGACAATACCCACTGCTCTCCCCTCATTCATCCAGGTAGTTGCTTCATTGTAGAAGGCAATCAGGTTGGTCAAGCATCACTTACCTTTAGTTTAATCCATGCTGACTACTGATCAACTTCTTGTCGTCCACGTGGATAGAGACAGCCTCCAGAATGAGGTACTCTTTCCCTTTCTAGGGACTAAGGTGAGGCTGGATGGCCAATAGTTCCCTGGGTTCTTCTTGCCTTTTTTGAAGGTTGAGGTGACACTCACTTTCTTCCAGTCCTTCAGGCACCTCTCCTGATTGCCACAAAGCTGATGGTGAGTGGCCCAGCATGGTATCTGCCAATTCTCTCAGCACTTGTGGATGCATCCTGTCTGGGCCCACAGACTTGTGGATGTCCTCTAGCCCAATCCTCTTCAACTGAGAGAAAGTCTTCCAACATTCCCTTACCCTGCGCTCCCAGGTCAGACCGATGCAAAGAAAGGCATTCAGTGCCTGTCTTATCAGTGCCCACCCTTCCCTTACCAACAGGCCCATGTTATCCTTAATTTTCCTTTTGTTATTGATGTACCTTTCCTGTTGTCCTGACATCCATGGCTGCAATTAATTCCAGATGGGCCTTGGCCATCTATGTCTTATTTCTATTTATTCTGGCAACATTTCTATATTCATTCCAAGTGGCCTAACCTATTTATTTCTATTTATTTTCATCTAGAAGGGTGTATTCATTATGGTTGCATGGCATTACCAGCTCTGTCTGAAATAACCTCTTTGGACCTTTAAAAATTCTGCATTCAAGTTCTTCTTGAAGGTAATCTTCTTCCTGTTTCTCCTACAAAGACAAAACAGCAGGTACTGCCTTTTTTAATATATGTATTTTAATATGTCTGCTACAAGATCCATTAAAAATGCACCCCCACTGGAAGTAACAGATCTCTTTCTTCATCCTGTCTTAACACTCTTCTTCACCAACCATCACCTCCTTCTATGACTTCTGAAAAACACAGCAATGGAGGGCAGGCAGTAAATCTTTTTACACTCCCTATCCAGCTTTCTGCCATTACAAAAACAAGTCTCCAGGTATGAGTGCTTATCACAAAGAGGGTAACGAGGCAAAGGAAGAAGCACATGTGTTATTCCTTCAAGCAATGGTATGGTTAGGATTGCTTCCCCCTATTTCTCTTCACAGTATCACCTGAGAGTGATTGCTTTGATCATGGAGTGCTGTGGGCAGTTAATCTATCAGGGGCTTATTTTGGCAGCACTTTGAAGCACACAGCATTTGCAGGGCCCCTCACCCAGCATAAACTGATGTAGCTCTGTTGCAATGTGATGGTCTGGCCTAACACAAATGAAAAAGTAAGCATAGCTGCATATTGAATGGAAAGATCAAGCTGAATTGCAATGTAATCCTCCTCTAATACTGATGTGGAGGCACAGTCCCAGCTTCACAGGGCACAGACAACCAAGAGCACAGAGTTGCTGATTAAACAAATAAACCAGCTCTGATGAACAGAGAAATGCTGAACTCTTCCATCAGCAGTTCAGTGAAGCAAGCTCTCAGCACACAAATAAACAGATGCCAGATGCCCCCCCAGCGCAGTGCAATGACATCAAGAAAAATTCAGGTGATGGATGGATATCTAAAGCAGTAAAAAAAAAGAGAAAAATCTATTTCCTTACACCACTTTAGAGCAATAAAGGAAGTATATCTGACACAAAAACTGGCCAGCAACGCTGGAATGCTGCACTTCTGCCTGCTTCCTGCCATTTTAGTTCATCAGCAAGATTGTCATGAAGGTCAATGCATTTTAATAATGTCATCCAGAGAACAGTTTCCAAATTTCAGAAATTGCTTTGTAAAATCTCAGGATAGTATTCCCATCCATTCACAAATTTGTCATTTTGTGGGAGAACCTTAAGTTGTGTGAGAGGCTTGATGATAAGCTTATGATAAAAACTCATTAGATGCAATCTTCATTGATTTTTTGCAAGGAGAACAGAGCATTTCCTGCTATTCCTGTACAAAAGAATGCATGGGGTGAAACTGGCCCTGCAGCACCACAACCCTGCACTGCTGCTTTCACCTGGTGCCCTGCAGCCCTTGGGTTGCCTCATCCTGGGCTGTGCCAGTGCAGCTCCAGATAACCTCTGCAGCTCCAGTGGGTTGCCTGTGTGGAGCAATGACTATATGGACTCCAATCTTGCACTTCTCACCACACCTTGTGGCATAAATTATGCCAGCATGATACCACCACTTCCTACCTAGTTGTGCCACACCCTTTCCCTAAAGATTTATTGCCAAATGCTTTCCTTTTTTCTTGGTATTAACATGCTGTAAACATCAATTTATCAGAAACTGTCACCAGCATTTGATCCAGCCCTTGGCAGCAGTGTCTCTCTAAGAGACCTGCACTGAGTATCAGCCTGACAAGTTACTCTTCGGGATTTTTGAAACGATTTTTATATTATTTTGAGATATGAATCACACAGGTATGTGTGGTTACATCATTATGTCACCCACAAGTGGCATAAGTATTTCAGTTACCAGTGAGAAGAAGCACAATCTCAGTTAGCAAACCCAGGAATTTTATAGGTGGAAATAAATCATCCCTTTCCAACCTCAGCTCTCAGGAGAGCACAGCTGTGCAATGACACCTTCAGCATTTACCCACATGGAAAACATTAGCCCAAATTTCCAAATAAGCTGTCAACCTTGGAGCAAGGGAAAGGAAAATCTCTTGCACCCAGACTGACAGACATATGGACTTACTCATTAGAGGTGTTCATACCTGACATGTCCACATGGCCTCTGTTTTTCTTACTCACTGGCATTTTGTTTTAATACAAAACACGACAACAAGGATAAAAGACCTTTTAAAAGACCCTGATATCTGGAATAAAGACATTTGAATAGGTTTAAATCTTCCTATCAAATGAAACAAATGCATGCTCGTATAAGTCTCATTTACAGCCCAGTCTGAGGGAACAGAGTCCTTATTCTTTTCATGTACAGCTTGCATTATGCTTACATCATGTTTGAGTTTGCCTTATGAAGCCTAATGACTTCACCTATAAAGTATTAGATACAGTAATTAGTTTAAATTGACAAAATACATATAAATTATTTACAAATTCTAATACAACTACGTGTCCAAGCTCATGCAAATTCACTTCTCCATTAGCAGAACAGTATAAGCATCCTCATGCACAAGAAGCACATTTTTTCCAGCCTTTGCCTTGTGATATAAGCACTTTATGCAAAATGTATGCACATATAGGTATGTATGCAGATATATATGCAAATACAGCACTGCTGACACAGGTTAGTTAACAGAGGTGCATGCATTTGAAAAGTGCACAGGAATGAACTGACAGCTTTCTGTGTTACCATAATTCTTTCTTCTAGTGTGTGTCTCGTGGGACTCTTAATGAAGCAAAGACCTAATGGGGAAAAAAAACCCCAAAACATCTCTAACTGTATCATTAAAATGTGATGTCCTGGTGCACAGACAACATGTAGAATCCAGTCCTGACAGCTGTTCAGTCTGGACTGACACCATGTGCCTTGCAAGACCAGCTGTGTTACCCAGAAGCCAAAAGCCCCTTTTCTAAGAGAATGAGATGTTGGAAGATGGTCATGGGAACCATTCTCATCTCCCTCCCTGCTGATGGCTGTCAGGATGCTGATGAATCCCTCAAATTGGCTTGCAGAGAACTGCCAGGCAAGGCTCTGACTGATAGTTACTCGTGTTGACATGCTTTCTGTTCAGCGTTGAGCTCATGGTGGGTTGGGGTTTGAGCTACTGGTGCTCTGTTGTTCCAGAGAGAAGAGAAAGCTTTGACAGTTGCTTTAGGAAGCCCCTAGTTTTCCCTCCAGCCTGTACAGCATTTGCTTTAGAGAGGATGTTTCCCTACCCTCAGGAAGCACATTTGGTTTTATAGCAGTCCATAGTTTTTCTAAGATATGCAAAGAAAAGGAGGGAAATAGTCAGCAAGCTCAGTCTACCAAAGTGGAATTGCATGGGGCAGGTGAGGGCTTGTTCATCCTCCCACAGAACAGCTGGGAGCTTCTCAAAAAGAGAAATCACAAGAAAGGTTTGTACTGAAAGTGGAGGCACCCTGAGCATGGAGGCTGCCATGAGACTGAACACCTATCCTTCTATTCAGCTTAGTTAAAACTCATTTACAAGCCATCAAATAAAAAAGGGAAAGTATGTTACAGCACTACACTAAGGAAATATTGGTTATATTCCAGAAGTGCTAAAGGGTTGTGGCAGCAAAGTACGCAGTGCTCAGCAAATATATATTCAACTAAATTGCATCTGTGGGAAGGTAAAGAGGATGATGCCTGAGGGGCAGGATGCTGTCCAGAGGGACCTGGATAAGCTCCAGAGGTGGGACCATGTCAACCTCATGAGCTTCAACAAGGCTGAATAATAAGGTTAAGTGCAAGGTCCTGCACCTGGAGTGGGGCAACCCCCAGTATCGATACAGGCTGAGATGTGAAGGGTTTGAGAGCAGCCCTGTGGAGGAGGACTTTGGGGTGCTGGTGGAAGAAAAGCTGGACATAATGGACAATAGTGTGTCCAGTAAGACCAGGGCAATGTACTTGGCACTGGTGAGGCTGCATCTCAGATCCTGTGTTCAGTTCTGGGCCCCTTCCAACAAGAAAGACACTGAGGTGCTGGAGTGTGGAAAAGACCCCACCTGCAGGGCTGCATCCAGCTCTGGGGCCCCCAGCACAGGAAGGACATGGACCTCTCGGAATAGGTTCAGAACAGGGCCACAAAAGTGATCAAAGGGATGGAGCACTTCTCCTATGAGGAAAGCCTGGAGAAGAGAAGGCTCCAGGGAGACCTCATTGACTTTCAGTACTTGAAAGGGGCTTACAAAAAAGATGGGGACACGATTTACACTAAAGCCTGTACCAATAGGATAAGGACTAATGGTTTTAAACTAAAAGGAGGGTAGATTTAGGCTAGATATAAAGAAGAAGTTTTTTACAATGAGGGTGGTAAGACACTGGAGGAGGTTTCCCAGAGAAATGGTAGATGTCTTATCCCTGGAAATATTCAGTCAGGTTGGACAGGTCTCTGAGCAATCTGATCTAGTTGATGTTCCTGCTTATTTCTGGGGGGCTGGACTAGATGACCTTTAAAGGTCTCTTCCAACCCAAACTATTCTGTGATTCTATGACTTTACTCTGCCCATCCCCCACCACCGACTGCAGAGGGACCCTGCAGAACTATGGATCACTGCTCACTGCAACAATCTAGTGGCTCATGCTGAGCTTTGAGCTTCACTGGGTAACCAGATAACCAGAGGCTGCTACCCAGAAAAAAGGTGTTGGGACCTTTAAAGGTCTCTTCCAACCCAATCCCTCTCATGTCACAGGGGAAGAGGCACAGCCTGCACTATTCAGTGCAGTCACAGGGTTTTCTCCAGAAGGTTTGGGGTTTGAAAGCCTTCTGTAGCTGTCCCTTCCTTGGGGAGGGAGAAACAACCTCCTGGTGAGCAGGTTTATCTGCTCTTCATCAATGCCTGGTGAGTGTCTATCGCTGCACTGGGGCTGCACACAGAAGCCCTATGGGCAAATAGTTCTCTCACCCAGAACAGGCCACGGTAAGCAGGGCAGTTCATTCTGCAGGCACTTCATTTTGTGCAGAAGAGAGTTTGTGTGTTGTAGCTTGGGCAGTTAATTAAGAACTGAGACCACTTTTCCTGGGGCAATGTGCTTGTTCCTTAGAAAGGGTGGTTGATATTATTTATGGCTTGCATTGATCTAACAGCTTGCTGCCAAGGAGAGGAGTCCCACTTTTCCCTCCCTGCATTGACACCAGCCCTGGCAGCCCTCTGAGCTGGCTCTGCTCCCTGAGCTGGCAGAGGTAACCTCCTTAAGTCCCAGGGGAGCAGAAACTGGGAGCAAGGGGACCCCTTGACTGGGAGCCATGGCAGAGGGAAGGGAGCAGAGAGCTCTTGGATCACATCAGCTCCAGGGGGCAAATTTCCTTTTGGTGCTAAACAGAGGTGAGATGAAACCTGCTTGAAACACTGATCTAGCTTCTTGGCATACACAAATAACAATAAAGCTGTTTATGGCATTTTTGTCCTGAAGGACACCTGCCTCATTCTCTAGGCAGAATGGGCTGTCCAAAACTCTGTTTCATTCACTGCACAACATGAAGCATGTTAGGCAAGAAACATGGGCCAAAGAGAGATATAATTAAGCAATGAACCACCATTGTAACAAATAGGCACCGACTGTCAAAGTTGAGGAGGAAAGCACAGTTTTATTTCTTTAAGTGCTTGAATTCGGAGTGCTTCCATTGGGAAGTACGTCCTTTTGCACATAGCTCCTAGTGTAATTTTGGTTTTATTATGAGAAACCGCCTCAAACAGAATGATTTACCAAACCAAACCAATGTGCATTTGTGCACAAGCTTATATAAGGGTGCATCACTGTGGCCCCCTCTGTCTGAATAACAGTCGGGTGTTTTAGCTAATAATCTTATGCTGCCTGCACCACTTCAGGGCCAAGGAGTGCTGCCAGCACCTCCTGTAGCTCTGGTTAATGGGTATGAACTTCTTCACGTGTGTCAACTCAGCATCTTGGCACAGGTTTTGAGGACTGAGACTTTGAACTGAAGCACTTGTAGTGACGAGGAGTATCTCGTATTATATATCTATTTCTATGACCTAGAAAACATGAATTTTGTGCATACACAGCATCATCGAGTATCAAGGTTTATTGTTTTTTTCTGAATATTTCATGTTTTTCTTAAATCTCTTGCCTGTGAAGAATGGGAGAATCTTAAATTCCATCAAAACCAAGAAATTTATTCCAAATCTAACTTGGTTTGGTTATAAAGAAAAACTTGTAGCCAGAGTACAGCCTGTGGGTGCAGTAGTAGAAGGCACCACTCCCAGTGCCCACTCTCCCTCTTCAGCCACTTGCCTCAGTACCAAACAACACAAAGTGGTTTTAACACCTCTGCACAAATTCAGGATTTACAGGCAGGAACTCTGCCGATGACACGATGTACAGATTCACGCAGGCACATCGTGGCATGACAGTGCCAGACAGAAGGTGGGTGTTCAGAGGGAATGAATGGCTCCCAGTTCCACCTGGTGAAGGCACCTGTTCCACACCCCTGCCCTGAGGAACCGTCCTTCTGGAAGGCCCCGCAGCCCCGCCAGCCGGGCAGGACCTGCAGGCACTGGATATGGATGAGCTGGGCACCAGGCAGCTGCCACAGGCACCAGCAGGCTGTGCCCTGGGCGATGCTCCAGGCAGCTGCAGCAGGTCCGTGCGGGGTGCAGGGGGGCCTGGGGAGCGCTAATGCACCAGCGCATGCCTTCACTGGGGGTGCTGCTGCAGAGGCTGTGAGCAGCCTTCCAGCTCCATCTCATCGCCATGGACTATGCTGCTGCTAGAAAGCTGCTGCTTTAAGCCTGATGCTATATAAAAATCCTATAGGCATCACCTGTACTTTGGTGCAGCTGGTATTTATAAAAGCTGGATAACATGGAATCGTGGCTTTGCTTGTCATCTTGATTTCTTGCCTGCAGTGATGCTGTGACTTGAGTCTGGGGGCAGCAGTCAGAGGCTCTCTGAGAGCGTGCTGTCTGCACTGCCTGCTCCTGAAGTTTCTGCCTACCTCCTTGGCTGTGCTGGCTTCCAACCAGCAAGGACAATACATGTCACAAGTTTTTAACACAGATGCAGTATTTATAGTTTAGGGCTTTTGTATTCTCTTCCATAGCTTAATTAGCAATATAATTTCCTGTAGCTCTCTCTGTACTTGTGGGAAAGGAGGAGAATGGCAATTATTGTGGAAAGCCAGGGGCAGCGGGGGGAGAGGAAGAAAAACAGAGAGACACACACACAGCCAGTTCTTTGCAAGTGGCATAACACGGAGATGGCTCTGAGCTGCTGCCAGCGGAGGGGACTGTCTGCAGCGGGTTTATGAGGGAGTAATGACTCATTTCGACTTCAAGAAGGTTGCTGTGTTGCATAGGAAGAAATCTCATACATATTGAAATAAACTAGCTTGAGTCTACATTACCAGCACAGTCTGCATTAGCAATACTTTCACATTTGAAGAAAAAGGATCTAAACAATACTATAAAGGAAATCTGAACAGCTGTCAGTGCCTTAAAATAATCATGTTACCATAAGTGTTCAAAGGCCATATTGTCTAAGGAGCTGTACAAACATAAAAAACCAGATTTGTGTGCTGAATGTAGCCTATGGCAAAGTACAATAAGGGAGGTGAAGGAAGAAATGAGAAGCAGTGATACAGGGAAGGAAGTCCAGAGCAAAGAGTTCAAGGGACACAGTGCTCCTGCGGTGAAAACAGCCTAAGCATCTCCCCTTCCCCTGGGCAGGTATTTCTCACAGAAAACCCTTATCCTGTCACCAGCCCTGTCACAGGCAACCTGACTTATGCTGGCACATAGCATGTTTATATCAGTCCAAAGGCTTTTCTCCTGACCCCTGCGAAGTGCATGGGCTGCAAAGAAACCTCCACCTCAGAGCTGTGGCTCTGCTGCTGTACGTAAAGGCACTACCACTGCAGTTTGGATTTTCCTTGGGGATGGCAGTGCTCATGGAGCTAAGCTGCTTTCCCAGCTGGCTTCTAGCTCAGTGTTGACTGAGTTAATTCATAAATCCTGCCTCTCTCCAAAAATGAGAAAAATCTGAAGCTTCCATCTACATCGGTATTAGAAAAACCTTTATAGCACAACATATTTATATATATGTATGTGAATTGCCTCCCACAACACTTCTCTCTCATTAGGTGGATAAAACTGTTTTCATCTATGAGAACACATGAAAAAGGAGGTGGAAACAATTAAAATTAACTAAAAGTCACCATAGCAGCAGAGTTTTGACAGCAATCCTGCACCCCGTGTCTTGCTGCTCAGCTTCAACCTCTGCACAGACACCTTCTCCCACAGCATCCTTGGTCCCTGCTACAGCAGCTGCCAGCTGAGTTATAATTCATATTTTAAGCAGTTCTTGCTCAAGCAATTATGTATTTTACATGACTGTTTTGGAATTATGTGCACAATGAAGGCACAGTTCCCTTCACTGCTGCCCTTCGCATCCTCCCAAGTGTCATTTAGAGCTGGGAGGAAAACATTTAGAGAACAGTTTAGGAAAGGTGAGCCATCTGCATGTTTATGAAAGAGAGAGAGAGACCTGGTAAAGCCATGCTTGTCCCCAGGCATTGTTTGTAGAACATTTTCAGGATGAAAATGAAAAGGCAGTTACAGCGCAGGTGTGAGCGCCCTGTAGGAAATCTCCAAGCTGGGCTCAGGCAGGAACACTGAGCTACAGATACAGTTTTCTTCCAGCTTCCTGCTCATGCAACCCACTTGCTTTGTGCTTACATCTCTGTGTGATGCCTGGTTTGCTGCAGACATCCCAGGTCACAGCTCTGTAAGGCAGCCTTCATTTCAGAAAGTGACTGTCTGTATAGATATATATGCACACACTTATACAGAATAGTAGGTCCTGGGAGCACTTTAGCAAACTTGGGACTGCCCCCACACTACTCTGAAAGGTCCAGAGACAAACCAAAAGGCTGAATGATTGCTCACCCTGCCTCAAATGCCTTCTGCAGGCTCTCGGCTTGAACACACTGCCCAGTTTATGCTTTGCATGGTCTGTGTAAACTCCCTCTACTTGTCCTCCATCCCCATACCCCTGACCATGGAAACACCTCAGCCAGTGACACACTAAAGCTAGAGGCAGTTTCCCAAGGCACAGACAGAGCATTTGGGTGCACATCAGGCCTGGAGATGGCACTTGGGCATCTTTGAGCAGCAGCACTCAGGCTGCAGGTGCCTTTGGGGGGGCAGCTGGGCCATGGGCAGCCCACACACCTGGAGGAGGGCAGGAGGTGCTGGAGGTGAGGGTGTTGGGGGTGGGGGGTAGGCGGTGTTTTCGCCTTCCTTCAAGGCACTCTTTATATAGCTGGTTACATAAGGCTGTGCAATTTGGCTCCTGTTGGGAGAGAAACGCGGGCGTGGGAGTACTGGTATACCAAACCTGACTGTAAAAGTCATCTGTGGGGTTTGGATTTTTTCCCTGTCATTCTCCACTAATCTCTAGAACAGCCACTGCTAAATACTTAATAAAAAAGAGAATACCTTAGCAGTAAGCTATGGTGTGCCTCCAAAACCTAAGCTGGCAGCTGGAGGATGATCCCCATACAGTTTTCTAGACATGCCCATGCCAAGGGCTCACACGGGCAGCACCACAGCATTCACCCCTTCCTGCAGTGGGAGTACCAGTGGTGAAAGAGGGTGACAATGAGCTCGGGGGGCCCATCTGCTCCCTTCCCTGATGAGCTGCAGTAGCCAGGGGTGAGAGAGGCAAGGGGCTGTTCCCGTCCTCCTTTTTCCACTGGTGCTGACAGTTCCTTGGCCACAGAGAAGGGTGAGTATGGGA
The DNA here is from genome assembly GCA_013397915.1 of Daphoenositta chrysoptera. NCBI lineage: Eukaryota > Metazoa > Chordata > Aves > Passeriformes > Daphoenositta > Daphoenositta chrysoptera. Next base: position 559,484 of record VZRO01001578.1, on the reverse strand, counting down.
TTTCGGGCTTGGAACAGCAGTGGAAATAGCACCACTTCCCCCAGACTTGACACTGGTGCATATTTACGTGGTGTGTTTCGTGCCCAAGATGAAGCTCAGCTCTGCTGTGCCACTGCGCATCACCGCTGCCGTCTCCTTCAGGGAGCACGTTTTCCATAATGAAAATCAATTGTGTTGAAAATAGTTAGGGAGCCGTGCAGTGTAACATCACGTACAGATGAACTTGTAATCGCAGCCAGCGCCGTGCTTCGAGCCAATTCCTCATTACACGGGTCACTTGCAGCTCTCACTATACACGAGGGGCTGCACAGAACGGGGCGGGGCCGTGGAGCGGCTGGGGGCTCACAGGGATCGCCCGGCACACACGGAGGGCTCCAAGGTGCTACAACAGCAGGGCTGAAGTGGTGGCCAGGCTCAGGCAGAGACGTACAGGGCTTTCACCAAACCACCCCTCAGGTGGGTCCCGCTTGGTTGTTTGACATCAGTCTTAGTCTTCGATCAGCTTTGCAGTGGGTAATGCTGTTTCTGATGTCCAGAGCCCGCGGTTTCTCACACCCAGCAGGTACCTCACTTTTCATTGTATCAAGGGGGCTTATGAGAAAGACAGAGGCATTTTACCAAGGCCCCTAGTGAAAGGAGGAAAAGCAGCAATTTTCAGCTAATGGAGAATAGGTTTAGACTAGATATTAGGAAGAAATTCTTTACTGTGAGGGTGGTGAGGCAGGTTGCCTAGAGAAGTTGCAGATGCCCCGTCCCTGGCAGTGTTCAGTGACAGGCTGGATGGAGCTCTGAGCAACCTGGTCTTGTGGAAGGGGTGTTGGATTAGATAATCTTTGAAGGTCCCTTCCAACCCAAGCCATCCTATGATGTTACCCCACGCAGGTACTCAACCAGCACAAGTTATCCAGGCACAAGCTCCCAGGTGGCACCTAATCCTTACCTGGGCTGGAGGGTTCACATAACAGATGGAAGACATGTCCATGCACAGGGTGCCCACTTGACTCAAATATCACCAGCAGAGGCACTTTCATATGATGCTAGGGCTGTCTCTTCTCATGGGTGCTGGCTTCCTTGGTCCTAATGCACTCTGTATCACAGTAAATGGAAAAAAAATATGTCTCAGACCTCAGACGTGGCTCCCTATGAGCTGGCAGCAGGCAAACGGGCTGGCAGGCACTGTGGTCAAGTCTGCTGGTGGGCAGGATAAGCAGGACAAGCCAGGGGGGAGGTGGATATGTTTTACCCAGCTAACTCCCTGACAGCAACCAACCTGCCTTGAAGTACAAGGCATTTTCCAAATACAACTTTTTTTT
>VZRO01001578.1:464183-558147 GCA_013397915.1 Daphoenositta chrysoptera | reverse complement strand
TTTTTTTTTTTTTTTTTTTTATCAAGTAAGGTACCAGGAAAGCAGATCACCCAGGCCACAGCCAAGAATCATTTTCAGGGATCACTTTCATAGATTCAGTGGCATAAAACAAGAGTGCTGCAGGAACCTACAGCCCAGAGGTTTCCAAGCCTTTGGCAAAGGTAAGTGAAGAGCACTAAAACCGGGGTACAGCAAGGAGGTTACCTTGTTATTCATAGGAAAGATCCTGAGAAGGCAAGAAATAGAAGCTCTGAGTTCTGCCATGGCTGGCAAAGAGAGCTTGTGGGGGGGTGCCTTTGCAGCTCTAGGGGAGGAAACAAGCCCAGTCTTGCTGTAGATGTACACAGAACTGATGCTCCAAAACTCTCCATTAGTAGCAAACAACAAGAATGACAAGAAGCGTGAAGCTGTGGTATATAATTGCCCTGAATATATCTGAGCACTGCTTCTACCAGAGACAGCTGCTGTCTTGTTGCCTGCAGAGGGACGAGCTGCTACTGGTTTTGCTTTCCGCACCTCCGAGTGACAGACAGAACTTGCAAATGTGCCAGCAAGGACAGATGATGCAAAGGGCATTGGCTTTCTCCCTCAGAGGATGTCAGGGAGCACAGAGGGCTGACTGCTCCGAGTGCTGCTAAATACGAACGGTGCAAGAGAGAAAAAGTTAATGTACCACAGCAGTGACAGTGCAGGGGAGGGGGAGCTGGTCTGTTGCAAACCTCTGATATTCCCACGGTGAAAAAGGAGGAGGGCTGGAACAGTTCCTGTTGCTGGGGAACATTGCTAAGGTCTCTCTGTCCCTGTCAGCCACTGCTGGGACATGTAAAATGTGCTCTACCAGCAAGGTAAAAACTGGTTTCTACAAAGACAGTGTTGATTTCTCCTGCCTGCCTTTTCTGGCACCTGCATCAGATGGTGCAGGTAGGCTTGCAGGAGAGCGTCACAAATGCACAGATCTTGTGGAAAGCATTTCTTTCCACAGCTGAAATAAAAAAGAGTTACTGAACTCTGTGCAGGGTCATGGTACACTGCTCTGAGACACCCTGTAGTGCCTGTCACACCAGCAGAATGGATGTGGGGTCCAAACAAGCAGGACAGGCCACTCAGATGCTCATCAGCTGTCATTCCTACTGCAGTTGCAGTATGGATATGTATTTGGGTTGCAGGAGTTAGACATGCATTCCCAAGAACCACATGTGGAAACAGCAGCCATTTCATTCCCAGCATCACAAAGGAGCAAGAACACTCTGCCCTTTAACCAAGGTTTAATTTGCATTTTTGCCTGAATGTGACAATGCATCATAATATGTACAATACACCGAGTAAAAGAAAGGGACCTATTATGACTTTTTTAGTGGTTTCTAAGACCGTTGTCTGCTAAATCAGAATTACATTCAAAATGAATTTGCACTTTTGAGGAATTCACCTCTGGTTCACTTTCACATAGGGGGATTACTAGAAAGAGGCTGAAAAATTATATTGGAGCTGCCCACTCCATCTCTTCCAGCTTCTGGAAAGACAAAAGTGGTCTTTCTCTTTCCTGATGTGTCTTTTCCCCAATATTTTTGTCTTCCTTTTTCTTGCTATTTGTTCCCCTCTTCTTACTCCCCTGGCCATGGGATCACTGACAGTGAAAGCAAATAACTAGGTGGGTGGGTATCTTCCTTTCTTTGTGATATCTTAACAGACATTATGAAATAGTGCAAAAAAAAAAAAAAAAAAAAATCAAACATTCAAATTAATTCATCCACGTCCTGCCGCGCAGAAGGAAGAACACGGGGCCGCGCAGGGTCCCGGGGCGGCCCAGCAGCGCGGACTCACCGCTCGGATTAACGGGAACAGCTGGACGCTGCGGTGAGGGTGGGGATCAAAGCGGCGTCATTGGGAGCACAATCCCAAGGCAGGGCCGGACAGGGGAGCGGGCGGAGAGGCAGCTGCGGGTCCCGCGGCACCCGCTGCCCGCACAGGCCCGGCGCCCGCCAGCCCCGCTNCAGCGCTCGGGAACCGGGGTCGCACCGGCAGCTCGGCCAGCCGCGGCACTTCTCCCACGGGAGCTCCGAGAGAAACACAAACCACTTTCTGATGAACAGAGGAAAATCCACATAACCTGATCCAACCAAGGAGATCTAAAAAAGTGCCAGAAGCCAAGTGTCATCTTTCTACACAAGAGTTATGGGTCAGAGGAAGGCCGGTTAAAAACAGGATAGAGGACCATCTTTGGCAATACAAAGAAGCCATGCAGTAGGCATTACACTCACACAGACCAGGCGTGTGTTGTAGAAGCAAAGAGCCTGCTCCCAGGTCCTAGATAAGCTCACAGGGATTCAGAACCTTGGAGTATGTGAACTGGATTTCTCTCAGTCCAAACTACCCTGAGAAATAGCCTCCAACCACTAACCAGGGCTTCGGTCCCCCATTTTTACCAGCTGCAGGCTTTCAGCTGACATCAACAACAAGAACCAGTGGACTACAGTAAAAATCTTAGCCTTTGCCACCCCTAAATCAGTCTGGAAGTGCTGCTCTTCCTTTTTTTGATATTGGCAGCTGAAAGCTCAGCTGCTTCTTATAAACACATCAGTTACAGAATTTTTTGTTGTTTTTCCTTAAGAACACTTGCTCTGTTTGTATTCTCTCATTCTTAAATTGAGGCCTGAAGCAGCTGTGGGTAAAGTCTTACAGGCAAGCAGAAGAAAAGTTGCAGATGCTGTGTTTAGGTTTTATACAAAGGAAACATCCAATCGTTAAAGACCCGGGGCTATCCAATCGCTATTGTTTAGGTTACAAGTGATTTTTTTGAACTGTAGGGGGCAAGATAATGTTGCCTGGACAAGTGTGAAATATTGAGAGAACAGACAGACAGCAGTTGAGTATTTTTAAACTAGTATCACTGTATCAAAAAGCGCTTTATGTACGCACAGGGGTCATCAGGACTTCACCCAACGCTGCACGTGGCTATCAGATCAAGGATGGAAGAAAATAAAAAATGACTGATGAAACAACCACACTAGGTAAGGTATTTCCCTGCGAAGTATGATGAATGAAAAATTACTGAGCACAAAGACAGTACAAGAGTGTTCTGGGCTTGGAAAAACATTCAAGAGAAGGGAAATCACTGATAGATAAAATGCTTCAACAAAGACAAAACATTTTAACTGGAGAAGAGAGGGCTTATTTATGTAAAAGCATGAAAACAGGGATGATGCTGGCAGTAAAATAGGAATAGCTCGGGTTACTCTTTGCATAACTACAAAAGACAATTTTTAAACATGAGAATCCTTCACTAAAGGATGATTTAACTTAAAATAGTCCTTATAGGGAATTTGTGAGAATGACATCTTACGAGAATGTAATAGTGCAATAAATGACAACAAGTGAAAAAAGGTTTTTTATTTCTCAGTGTTTCTCCACTGTCAATACTGTCCTTTTGCTGCAACATGTTGCAAAAAAACTCTCTGCCTTTTCCATTTTAAACAGCTACAATATTTACAGGCTGTTTCCAGTAACACACGCAGACACATACACACTCACAGACACGCAGGTACATATATCCCTATCCCTGGCAAGGTAACCGTTTGCTGGTAGAGGCAATATATATTTCCATTGTCCATTAAAAACCAAAGCCATCCTCTGATTTATGCTCTACTCCCCTCTCCATTTCCTAACCAGCAGCTATTGTCAAGCTTTCAGGGGCATCTGTGTAAGAAGTTACATATCCAGCTATTTTGATTGCCATCTTTCAAAGTTGTGGCCTAAGTGTACTGGGATTATCTATTCAAACTGTACATACCAGAATTCATAAAAATTGCTCATATTCAAATGTTCATGACCAAGTGATGTAGGTATACTCCCAAAATCTTTTGGGGCAGCCATCTTAATCACCTTTTTAGAAATATGCATATCATGCTGGGGTGAAACAAGTCACATGCTTTACCTTCCACCAAGGTGTTATGTACCCATTTTTTTACTAAGGCACCAGGAATTACCAGTATTATTTCTGAAAGAGTCCAGCGCCACTGAATGTACTGCATTAGATTATCAAATAGCAAGCCAGACAAGAAAAGAATAGATGCCTATATAATAGGTATAAAATTCCTTAATAAAATTAAGTACATAAAACCTGTGGTGGGTCAACCCCAAATCCAATCTAAGTTGAGTAATATTGTTAATGGTAAGAAATGCAATTTATCCAGCTCCAGTTTGTGAACAGAGAGTTCTGTAATTGAGAAAGATCTTTAAAGCAGTGTCTTTGTCATCTACACTCCTAGGTTGCATGGTGGTGTGTGCATTATCAGAGAAAGCTGAATCAATCATAAGGCATCTCTTCCCCACCTTGCCAAAATCCAGATAAAGCTTTGTGGCCTCCTGACAAAGGGCCAAAGCCATGGACCTGTGCCACAAGTGCTTATCTATAGTCACCTCACCAGTCATCCAGGCTTCTTCAGTCCCCAAAGGCATTGTGAACATGGGATGAGGAGTGACTGGTGGTGACTGCACTCTTGACTGGAAAGCTGACATCACCACTCAGAAACATGCCAGATGTCCCAGGCAAAGTGGCTGTAGGGCCATTCAGCCTACATGGAATTACATTAAAAAATAATCATCACCATTATCTTCCACGAACTCTGAAACCATTTCACATATGATGGACCATGAGAGAGATCCCCAGAATCCAGCACTAGTATCATACACTGCAAGTAGCCCAGAAGTCTAGGTGTCATCAGTGGTGTCACATACACAGTTTACCTGACGTAAGTCACGTTTTTGTTTTAATCAGAATATTTTAAAATATTTCACAGAGAAGTGAAATGGGAAGAGGTTTTAAAAAATCATGTACTAGCTGTTTTTACTAACGAACATATTCTGATTAATGGGGTTTTCAAGCCCTTTTCTGCAACTGTTTTAGGGAGAAGTCCTTACGTATGTACACATAGATACCACCTCCAAAGAAATCTGAGAGAAAGAAAATAGATTGGGATCTACCTGGAAGCTACAACAGTAAGACTTAACTGGAATGTTCTTATGGCAAGAGAATATAAAAATGCAAGTGGACAGAGTAAAAGCAATCATCTACAAGGGTTTTCATGAAAGTCTAGAAACACCTAAAAAATTCTGCTCTATCATAAGGTTAAATTTGGACTGACAGGGCTAATTTGAAAATACCCATCTTTTCCATCCTTACAAAAGGAGAAAAACACTACATATCAAGACAGAGGCCTAGAAAATAAAAGATTAAATAATCTCCATCTAGAACAGAGGTTGCCACAGACAGATTTATCCTTTGGGGAGGTGTGCCCACATGGCCAAGAAGGCAAAGGGCATCCTGGCCTGTGTCAGGAGCAGTGTGGCCAGCAGGAGCAGGGCAGGGATTGTCCCCCTGTACTCAGCACTGGTGAGGCTGCACCTCGAGTGCTGTGTCCTGTTCTGGGCCCCCCAATTTAGGAAGGACATTGAGATACTCAAATGCATCCAGACAGGGGCAACAAGGCTGGTGAAGGGTCTGGAGCACAAATCCTATGAGAAGGCTGAGGGAGCTGGGGCTGTTCAGCCTGGAGAAGAGGAGGTTCAGGGGAGACCTTATCACTCTCCACAACTGCCTGAAAGGAGGCTGGAGCCAGGTGGGGGTCGGTGTCTTCTCCCAGGGAACCAGAGACAGGACAAGAGGACAGAGTCTTAAGCTGCAGCAGGGGAAGTTTAGACTGGACATTAGGAAGAAATTCTTCACAGAAAGAGTGATTGCGCATTGGAATGGGCTGCCCAGGGTGGTGGTGGAGTCACCATCCCTGGAGGTGTTTAAGAAAAGACTGGATGTGGCACTTCATACCATGGTCTAGTTGACAAGGTGGTGTTTGGTGATAGGTTGGACTCTATGATCTCAAAGGTCTTTTTCAACCTAGTTAATTCTGTGTGATTCTGAGTTAGAAGAAAACAAACATTTTTGTCACTTGCACACTGGAAACCAAAGACAAACTCTGTACAAACCAACATACAATCATATATGAATCTTAACAAGTTCAGGAAAAACTTTAAAGAGTTACTTTTCAAAGCCTTATGGAAGAGTGAAATTTCAACTAGGTGGCTTCTGTTGAGCAGATCTGGAATAGGTATGAGGACTATGTGAATGGCTTCACAACAGATGTTAGCTGTGTATCTGAAAGGAAGTGTTAACCTATTAGCTGTCCACATTAAAATCTACCACCTGAAGGCAGCATGCCTTATGATTTATAAAAAATAGAAATATTCTTTAATTCTCTTTGCCCTTAAAAAAAAGTCTCTTTTTCCCTGTCTGCTGTTTGCCAATCTAATTCCAGGCAAATACACAGATGCACTAAAATTTCCACATTAACAAGCCATTAATTCTGATCATGTCTATCACCAGCAATGGACATTGTCCTTACCTTGCCTCGAAGAGAGTGAGAGATTGCTCTGTCAGGGTTAACATACTGAAAGTTGTTTCAGTCAGGTTTAAAAAAAAAAAAGAAAGCAAAAAACCCTAAACTATGTATTATGGTTTTCTGTCATTTGTTTACCTCAAGGCTTCAGTCAAGGAAAAAAAAAACCAACAACCCTGCACAACTAATGTCGAACAGGGGCTTATTTTCAAACAAACTTCTCCCTTTTAAATTAAGCAATGTTCCTAGTGATAGAGAAAAACTGGAGCGTTAACTAAAGGGATATTTACGTGAAGGGATGCACATGGAACAAAACCTTAACTAAGAGGCCTTCAATTCAAAATTTACACAATTTTCTTCATTCCTGATGGCAGCATTACCAGACTGCTACAGAAATTTTATCTACTGTACTACATTTTCACATATGCAGGAGATGAATTCAACTATTCTATAATGTGTACATGATAAATAATTTTGCTGTTCCACATAGTTTTAAGGGTGGCAGATCTGTGCATTTATACCATGATTAAATGGGACTGTGTATGAATAAACCGAATAGCAATATGCAACTGTAAGATGCACAGCATTTGGAGGATGAGTTTGCATAGTCTATGATGCAAGCAAGGTCCCAGTATCATTCACTGGGAACAGTAACTGGAATTGAGTAGCTACCAGGCACACAGACTTACCCTTTCATGGCTAGATGGCATACAGTGACTTGAGCTGGAATACCAGTGTTTCTTAGGTAGCTGTTTCTTCCTTTTTTCTTATCCCATATAATTTCACTCTTACATTAGGTACATAATGGACAATGTTTCTCTGATGTCAGAGAATTAATTACAATAACCTCTGTGGTATATCAGAAGTCTCTTCTAGTTACAACACATAGAAAGAAGTGGAGGTGACTGGGAAGAAGATGGCTGCTCCCAAAAGCTAGTACTGTATGCAATTTCCCCACAGAGTCCTATATAATTACAGGTCAGAAACAGGAAACAATCACAACAGGTACATTTTTTTCTTACGGATTAAGAAAAGTGAGTCATAGGAACTGCAAGTCAAGAACAAACCAGTTTCCCTCTCACACTCCCATGATAGTTCTGAGTTACTTGTTTCCCTGAATACACACTTTTAAAAAAATACAATAAAACCTAGGATATGTAACACATGAATAATTCAACTTCACAGTTATAAATACTCAAATTACACTTACATAGAATATATAATCACAGAAAATAAAATTCAAGTCATAGAAAAGAATGAAGACTAAAGGGAAAGAAAAGGCAAGGTGGTAAAACTGATACAAGTTTAGGGCTGTGCCTTCTATAAAAGACCTTTAAAAGCAGAAGTCAAGTTTTGTTTGGTACTTTTTTTTGTTTTGTTTGGGGAGTTTTGTTGTTGCTATTTTTTCTTTTTTAATTGGATAGAATCAAAAAAACCTTCCAGCATCCGTGAAGTAATCATGGACCTGCACCTCCCACTACAAAACGAAAACCACCGTGTTTGCCAGAGAAGAGCCAATCAAACAACACAGCCAGCTCTGGGTGTAAAGAAGCAAAGCAGCCATGGCTAAGGAAGGGAAGACAGATGGAAAGTCATATTGGGGCCCACTTTAAAGCTAGACGTGTTGTACAGGCTTGAGGTACCACTGCCACCACAATAAAGTCTGATGTAGTACAGGGATACTCAGGTGCTTTTCTACACATTTGTTATTTTACCATTTATTGTGAAGAGGATGCAGCAAATGCACTTGTACGAAATACAGAACATAGAACCAAAACCATGGCACAGCCCTTACCATCAACATGTATATGGAGAGGGAGGGGATTAATCCCAAAGGCAATTTAAATAATGGTATTTTATATACTTATATTTATATATATAAATAAATGTTCTCAGCAATCTCAGGGTTGTTTTTAGTGCATTGCTGTAAAAAAATTAGTGCAGTTCTCATTAATGTTTAGCTCATAAGGAATAAGAATCTATACATCTGTTCAGTCTCTTCTTGCCACACCTGAAACCCTTACACTGTTTCACCAAACTGAAGGTTTGTAGTCAATTTCATTAAAATAAGGTGGATGAATTCCACGCACTCTGTGACAAGACATGGCAATTTTTGGCAAAACAATTAGAAAAATATGAGGTGCTCTGATCTTAGAACTGAAAAGTTTGTTGATTTAAAGCATTACGCAATGCATAACAAAATTTATAAACAAAAGATATGTCTCAACAAATCTATCCTTCATGCAAGTGTTTCTTCAGCAGCTAACAACTTAAAAAATTTCTTACACTTGTTTATTTGGGGAAAGGGACTTAGACAAATCTGTGTTTCAAGTCCTTTCCTACAACCAGACCAAAGTTTCATGTCCTGGGAGCTGCTTCTTCTGGACCCTTCTCTCTTCTGAACCATTGGAGAAGGGGAAGTTTCAGTCTCAAAGAGATTTACACTTCAGCCCCAAGTTCAAGGACTCCAGTTTCAACAACAGCAACATATTTATCTTCAATTTGAACCAGCAGGATGGTTTTATCTATATGTGACCGACTACTTGGATCTCTGCTGCAAGGCACCCAGCGGTGAATCACCTAGGGGAAAAAAAAACCACAGTATCATAAAATGTAAGCTCCATAGGGAGAGCTGTCATATCAAAGTTGTGGCTGATACCTCAAGACCCTTACAGGGCCAAAGGAGCAAAAATATAGTTGCTATACTGACTTAGTTGCTCATTTTTCAATGACAGCATGCCCACATGCTGCACACTGAAGTCTTTCTGAAGATCTGCAGCTTAAAATGACATTTTAAAATCTCCTCTAAGATCGAGTCCAACTGTGAGAACAGCCACCTTACCCAAGAGCAGCCAGTCTGACTTAGATTTGAGTAGGAGCAAACAACTTGACCCAAATCAGAACCAAACAGTTCATCCAAAGTGAGTAGCAATTGATAAAAGCGCACACATACAGATTTGGGATATTTTGATGCTCTAACTGTAGTAGTCGTACAATACCTCAGTGTTGTGCAGCACAGAACTGCAGTTTACCAGGAGTCAGGTGTACACTACTGTTTCTTCCAAGTTAAAGCCCTTGCCCTAATTTTGTTTCCTATGCACTGTGAACTCAAGGTTGATCTTCTAAATTAAGTTATTCAAAGATAATTTTAAATCAAAAATATTAAAAAGAAGTTCAGAAATAGTGCTACAAATTACTGTACCATACTCTCTTGGATCTACAGAATTTAGGTACTTTCATCTGCTGCTTCCAAGGATCCTGCCTGATACTGACTGCCAGAAGGTCCCTTTTCATACATGCCCTTGTATGACCTTGCATGTCTCTGCTCAGCTGCCTCCATAAAAACACACCCTTAACTTCTGGGTGCCTCAAAGGACCCATAAGGACGCTCCATCAACATGGGTGTAAGTATTGTCAGCTTCATAGAAATAGAATTCTCTGAAATTTTCCAACTGTCAGAAAAGAACCCTTAATTCAAGACAAAATCAAAAAGCAAGTAAAACTAATTTTTACAAATTCTCTGACAGTAGTTTTCAAAAGTCCTAAAGATATAAAGGGGAAAAAAATGACAGAAAACCAGAAGTGATCTGTATCTTCCAAATCCAAGAGACTCACTTCATCTTCATTATACACAGATGACAATTTCTCTAACACTGTGTGAAGGACATTTAGCTTTGTCCATTGCATGAGATCTATGCTGCACAGATACAGGGAGAGCATTTTAGCCAGGGAAGCATGGCATCTTTAGTTCCTCTTTGATGCAACAGTGTGATATTTAAGTGGTCTGTTCAAGTCTGACTTCAATGTGTGTCCATATAAACCTTTTACATTGCTGTACAGAATGAGGCCAGGAATATCCTATCCCCAGACACAATAAAAAGTTTTCCAATGAAGTCCCAAGTACTATATCCTTATTGTCCAACTTAAAATTGGTGCCTTTGAGATAGCTAAGGGCATCAATATCATGGCTCCTTAAAAACTGTATACACAAAAAGTTGTACACAGATTAAAACTCACCACTGCCATATTCCCACACTCAGTTTTACCACCTCTTCTGTCATGACTGGCATTTATTTGGTCCCTACAAATGACTGACAACATGCAAAATGATGTCACTAGGTAGTCAACAGGTGGTAAGAATCTCTTGGAAGAAAAGGGTTCTTCTACACCCCAGTATCATGTATCATAGAAAATATAATGCTGGGCATACCCTCTCAAAATCTTGAAACAGTAGCTACATTACAAAGAGGACTGCTAAATGTAATTTCCCTGAAGAAACTTTATAATGTCTTTCTGCCTTATATACACACTGTACTGCATACTTAGCAAGATAAAAAGCTAAGTTAGGAAAAACGCTTTTTTCTATATGACAGCAAAGTCTTAAACTACTGAGTGCTGAACTTCATACTGAGAGCTGATGCAAGGTAAACTGCTTGATGAGCAGCAACTCAGCAGGTAAGAATCATTTCTGCCTATTTGCAGAAAGGACCACAGCCATGGGATCAGAAAGGGAAGACTGTCCTAAGAGCTTTACTGATACTAGTATGTTTAACCACAGGCAGCTGAAGCAGGCAGTGGAAACTATGTCATCAAGTTAAATCCTTTCCTCCTAATCACACACAGGATAATCTGGTGCTTTCCCCCCTTTCTTGCTAGGTTAAAAGATGCTCTTCTAAAAAAATCTGCCCGTATGCTGTACCAAAAATAGATGGGAAGCATTCAGAACAGCAGCTTACTCTGACCTTTAAATCCTCTTGTTTTAATCTTTCTACAGCATCAATCACTGTACAGTCAGCATGCTGCAGTTCACAAAACACACTCACAAACTCCTGAAAAAAAATGTCCAGTGACACCAGGCAAGAGGACAGGTTTCAGTATAACCCTTCACATTCATCATTTTATGAGATTCTTGATCTGCAACAGTATGTCTAAACCCAACATAACTGTGAATGTTTACAACAGCATTCTACTCACTGGTGTTACCTACAATGTAACCCTACTGTCCTAGAGTGTACTGTCACCCCTGATGGATTCATTCCACAAACAATTGTGCTCCCAGGGCCCTTTCTTCAGGTAGATGTAACAGCAAGGTAGATACAGCATACACTGTGTTACTGGCATATCTCCATTTCTTACCTGAAGTTTGCACATATATCCAGAGTGATGTGGACTTTCAAAGGGCAAAATCTATCCCTAAACACAATTTATAAATAATGCCTACAACTGAGGTAAGCAGTCAAAGAAATTTCTTCAAAACAGATATATGCCAAATGAAAATACAGTTTTATTGATGAACCAATGCAGACACAGTGTCAGTGACTCTTCCCTCTATCACTGAAAGAATACTGGAGCATCTTTATAGACATCAAGATCTCAAAAAAAAAAAAGTGCACCTCCGTAAAAATTAAAATGCTTCAAAGACCACACTGGGGTTTTTGCTCATAAAATGAGCTTAAATTGGGAGATAAGTTTTCTAGCCAATGCAGTCAATTTTTGTAAAATGCAGATGTAACATTGGCAGGGAAAAGAGAGACGGAATTTCAAGTCACGGGCTTTGACAAGTTTCAGTTAGAACAAATTTCCTTCTTAAAGGAAAGCAAACACCTATCATATATCTATTATATAATAAAGAGGCATCTAAAGACAATCTTATTTGGCTCTATTTTGAGCAGAATAATTTCAAACCAAATACTGTTAATCTTTCAATTAAGGACTTGTTAGTAAATTGATCTTTCTTATTTGTTCAAGGATTGACAGTTTAAAGAAATGAAAATGAAGGCTGGATGAACGAGAGCAATGCCTGAGTGATCATGACATGAGCTGAAAGAAGGCAAGGAAGAAGAGGTGGCTGACAACATTTGAAACGTCAACTTGCATCTTTTGCAGAGTTGCAGAAATATCCCTCTGCTTCAAATTAGGATTCTAGACCTGCTCTTCCAGCAACAGTGATTTTGAGGACAGCTGCTGATCTAACTTAAGCACTGCATCGATCTTTGGCATTGACATATTGGCAGACTGCCACAGAATCAAGACACTGCCTTTTTTTAAGGTTAGCTTGTCAACTTCTAAGCAAAACTTACATGGCCTTCCATGCCTTCCTGAGGACTCCAGTCTTTCCAGCTGTTTCTTCCAGCTTTTAGCCGTATCACCTCATCTGGCCACTGCAGCTCTTTCCTTTTTGACACGTTGATCCCTTCCAGTACTTGACTGGGATCCATTAACTATAAGTAGGAATTGAGTTTTGACTGTTAGTTCAGCCAAAATTTAAAAGAAACAGATAAACTGTAACCTTTTGCATAATTCCAGGTAACTGACTTTAACCCACTGAAATTGATTTCTGACCAATTTCAAGGTTGGAAACTCGAGCTCCAGGCTCTCCAAGCCCAAACAGCACTGAATTTGGAAATGATGCTGTAGTTTCAGACACAGCTGACAATATGCCAGTTCACTGAAGCAACAGCTCTGGTTCCCTACCCCACTTCTTTCAGTTATACTAGCTCATGGCAGGATTGGGGAGCTGGCACTACATAAGCATTGGCAGCACACCGTCTAGTAGCAGGGAAAAGTTAAGTGATGATGAGCTGTTAAAATTGGCTCATTACTTCTTACAGAACATCTTAAGAAACATGGTCTTGGAGAATTCTTTGTTAGGCAGAAGAAGTATTTATCTACTAGCATGGTTAGTTGAGACCCACCCTGTGTTTTGAAGTAAACTGGCCTTTCCACAGGGCAAGCAGGAGAAAACTCCTGAAAAATTCTTCCTATTTAAGGACAGAGAGAACTCCGTAATGTCCACTATGCAATGGCATATGTCCAATTTATCCTCCTCACACAGAGGATTAGTAAGCAGCTTCATAAAAGGGCCCCTGCCTGCAAACAAAAGCTACTATGCACAGACCTGAAAAATTAAATTAACTTTGCCCACTATGATGCAATTTACTAAGGATTACTCTAAACTGAGGTAGTATCAGCAATGAAATAATGTTTATTATGATCTAACCTCTTAAATATCACTTCTTGAGGTTTCTCACTAATATAATGCCAAAGACATGTAAGTCAGGCTAATAAAAGCTAAGAAAGCAAGAATACAAATTCCTGGATTTTCACAAAACAAGTAAGACTGCCACGATTAACTTAGTCAATAGTATACTGTTTGCTGCTCAGTAAATCCTGAAGTGGGTATAACCAAAGAATAAACACATATGAAAATGAAAGCAAGTATTTTTACACTTACTTTTGTGGAAAATCTACTTGGCTTCAAAGAAAAAAAGCTTTCTACCCTCCAAATGAAGCTGTTTAGCTTCACCTGCTGTATTGTATAAAAGGTAAACTAAGTATGAAGTGGAACTGAGTTCCACGGACATTCTCAGAGCTCCACTACAGCAAAACAGAAAAATAATGTAAACAAGGAGCATGCAGGAAAGCTGCTTGTCCAGAAAACCTTTTCTTTACATTAATTCTCCAAACATAACTGCACAAAACTCTATGCCAGATATTCCAGGATGTGTGTTTTTAAGTAGCGATTTCAGTAACATACAAAGGAACAGCTAATAAAAGCACATGGAAACATCGGTTAACTTGTTCTTCTAGACTATTCACCTGGATTCTGTAAATAACGTCATCCTTTTTGGCTTGCATTTGATTTGCAGGGCTTGCATTGCCACCTGACTGAGTTTCAGCTGCATTACTCCCTCCTTCTGTCCCTAGAAAGCCCACAAGGGCATGCTGTTTACAGGCTGGGATGCTTTGGCTGGAGCTGCTGGAAGAGGGCAGTCCATGCTGCAGGCTGACCCCAGTCTGGCCAGTAGGTTCCATTTGGTTCACCATAGACAGGCGGGACTGGATGGATGATGGGAGGTTACGGAGGGAGATCTGACTGGTGGAAGAGCGCCGGCAAGGCACAAAGCCTGTTGTGGATGTGCGAAGAGATGAATGACGGCTGCCGTAGCAATAGGATGAATGGCTAGCTACTGAGGCACGGGCAGGGGAATGTCTGACAAGGCTGGACTGCACAGAGTGAGAGCTGTGACTGGTGCCTAAAAGTAAAAGATACAGAATCAGGAAAGTTTGATAAAGCCTCCCACGCACAGTAGATTGCTGACACACAAATGTTTGAGTGCACTGATATACAAAACTGATTGGTCTAACCAACATATCTGAAAGAGACGTATTGTAGAAGATCTCTGCTGCATCTCACACAGCAGAACATTTCAATGTATTCAATTCATCTTATCTCAGAATTTCATATGCTGTTCAATTCAAAACCCCTATCAGAGAAGTACCTTGAAAAATGCTTCAGTCTTGCACTTTCTGCATTAACAATTTCCTACTTAATATTAACACTTCAGTTTACCATACTTAAGGCAGTAAGGCAGGTACAGATGCCCATGTTTCAAAATACTGACTATTCTTTCTTAGTATGCTTGACTACACATTCAAAGTTTGGGTCAGAAAATTTGTTAGAACAAAAGCTGTTTTAAAACACGTTCAGAATTTAATACACAAAGTTAAAAACAGAAATTGCAGTTCATGAGCATTGGTGCAATTGCTTTTCCTATATTAAATATTTGCAGATAACTCTCCTCAGCTGATAGATCTAATTATGTTCATTCAACTACATACATGTATATTTTCTTTGTGAGTAAAGGCAGTGTTTGAAAGACTTTCTCATCTTTAATGTTTGCCACCTCCTTAACTACAGATCAATATGGACCCTTGGACAGATTCAGCTATAATACTGTGCAAATAAGAGAATTTGTTTCACTGTATAAATAAGAAATATAAACATTCCAAAAAATGATGAGTTCAGCATTTGCAGACAATACAACAAAAGTGAAAAGATCCAGTCTGTAGAAACCTGTTATAAAAAGTTATTTAATCTATTTTGTCAGCACAACTATACCCCTACTTATCAGATCTGTTTGGGAAGCTTGTATTGCATAAAACAGCACTGTAGTTTGAGATGAATCCAGCAGCTCTTAACACAACATAAAATCACATCCCTTTTGTTTGTGTTTTCTTTTAACTTAGGCCAAAGAGCTGAAAGGCCTTTTCTGGCTATAGGATTGAACTTGTATGAAGTTGTTTCCTTGTTTTAACTTTACCCAGAGTGGAGGGATGAGTTGGTGGATGAGCTGCAGGAAAAGTTGTGGGATGAGCTGCAACAGGAGGGTGCTGTACTGCTCCAGGTCCCTGCCCTGTAGGTGCATTCACTCCTCCTTGTGACATGCTGCTCTGTGACTCATTGATAGTTGCATTGTTACTTGTGCAAGAAGCTCCACCTCCAGCATCTGAATCTTCAATATTTCCACCACTATTGCAGCCAGCTCCACAGCCTTTCCTTAGTCTGGAAACACAATGCAATTGATACATTAGGTAGGCCTTCTAATCATTAGGATTCTAAGAAATGCTTCATGACAAGCAAAAGTCCTTACTCAGCACAATCCCCAGCACTTCCTAAAATCAGTTAAAACTTGACTTTATTTTCTCAGAATATGCTTTGCAAATATAAACGCTTCTTTCTAAGAGATTGTAATTTTCCTCATGACAGTTATTCAATAACAGTTATTTATGACAAGTCAAATGCTCATATAAAACAGCTTTTTAAAAATTATGCCACCTCTGAAGTACACTAAAGTGATAAAATTCTAACTGTAAGATGCTCATAGAATATCCTGGTTATTTTGGGACAGTTTAGGAAAACTTATGGTACTTAACACACTAGTCATGTATAACTGTTACACTGCAAAATCTTTGTCTACACAGACTAGCAAGGAAAGAATGCTGGATTTTTAATATATTTGATTTCTGTTACCTTCAGTAATGCACTCACAACTGTTTGAAGCACATATTGAACATTCAGACAGTAGGTTAGCCACCGTTGTCTAGTATACATAACCACACAGTTTTTTCACCACATTGTTTACACTAATAAACTTCAAACAGACAAAAAAACCACAGCACATTTCCTTCTCCCTTCAATTTCTTTTTATTTCTGTTTTCTGTCACACTCAAGTACATTGAGCACTCCTGTCCAATTTTCTTTTGCCCCAAGATCCAGATTCCTGAAGCATGAACACCTTGGATTCAAATACTGTTATGTGTCATACTTTCACCTGTTATTCTATCACTTTGGACTAGCCAATGGCAACGGGAGGCAAACACCATGGACTGCAGTAAATGTGGCATTTTGGGCACTCTGGGTGAAGCAGCATGTTCTGTTCTGGTGTGCTGTAGATGTCTTAAGAAAAATATGACCATCAGAACAGCTACAGGACTGTTTAGACTATGGCACTAGCTCCTGGAACTAGTAAGAACTGGGACACACATTTCTGAATGCCACACAGCTGCCACTGTTGCTTTAGGAGCCACAGTCACAGAGGGCCAGAAGTGCAGTGAAAGTTCTCATGGCCTATAAAACACAGCACAGCAAGACTTTGTACTGGATTACCCAGGGATCATGTGGAGAAATGATTATATTATCATTCCAGTTACTCGTTCTGGTGCTAACATTAAGCATCATATAACATATAAGGACTTGTGCGATTTTGAACAACAGTTAAAGCTTGCATAACTATGTATAAGCATGCCCTAACAACATTAATATAGCTATTTTCATGCTAGATATTTGCCAAACAGGATCCCTACCAAACAGTCCTGATTCTGTAAAGATGGTATTATATAGACTGCAAAAGCAACGGTACTGAAAAAAACCAGTACAGAAGTTGCATTGTCTCTCATTATCAGACCTAACATTAGACCTGAAGCTGCAGTTCCCACATCTAGACTTTGTCCTGTTTCCTCTGAGCTCTCCTTTACACACTTTGTGGTGTATTACTCAGCCTTGGAGATTAATCCTATACCAAAGCAGTTGCCATATGTTACTGATGTGCCTAAAATAAAAGTCAAGATTGATTTATTTTTGTGTGACTGAATATTATAAATTATGCTGTGTTGGACCTGTACAAGACTAATTAATGGAGTATGAGAGCATGAACACACACTAACGAGAACCCCTTTCCTAAGCTCACCTGTGCCATGTAGACACTATGAAGTTTCTGATGTTTCCTAAGCTGATGGCTCCACCAAGGATGTCCTTCAGCTGTTCATGACTATCTGAATAGGAAGTAGTCAAAGGTGAGACATAGATTGGGTATCCAATTGGCTGGTCACAAGAAGAGTTGATCATGTTCCTCAGAGCTTGTTTAGCATTTTGGATACTTCCTCTTTCTGGATTACGATTACGCAGGAAGACAAGCTCCTGCTGTTGTCCTGCCCACAGGCCACGCACACACTCCTTATTCACCTGCAAAAGCCAAGTAGAGAGGCTGTGTCAGAGTGAAACCAATGAGAGCATGTGGTGACTGCTGTGTTAATACCAAAGGCTTCGTGAGCATATGCAGTATTGCACTGCAGAACTGCACACTTTCATATGTGGTTCTTTAACAGGCCGAACTTAGGGACACAGGCTGCAAAAGTGAGGATAAACAAACCTAAGAACAGGATGAGAAATAACATTTTAAGTGAGAAGGAACTGATTTTCTGATACAATACTTGCACCGTATGAGAAGAACCAGCCCTATTAATAACAAAACAGTAAAGACTTGAGTTGAAGCAGCGGTTTGGTATAGTTATTAAAATACACCACAACTTGCTGTCACATTGTGAAACGTACACCAAGCTTACCTTAATGACCCTGAAACTGAGATAGCGCTTATTGAGCATAATGATTTTATATTCATTGGTGCCATCATCCATCACGTGACGCAGAGCAAGAAGGGACGGAGAATTGGAAAGAACTGCACTCCGCCAGGCAGGGTCCCCTTCATGGGCTATAACGAGATTTTCTTCATGGGTTGTTATAGCTTCATAAAGGACAGAAGGATCATCATATTCATCTGGAGAAGTGAAGTGATCCTGTTTCCAATAATACATGTTCAATAAGGTATGATTAACATTTCAGATGTAACTACATATAAAAATAGAACATTTCACACCTCAAACTTTTGAAATTATCAGTGCATTATACACAGTTAGCCATCAAACGTATCAAATACCTACTTTAGAAGACTGTTAAAGATAACTTATTTTACAACAGGTTGGTTCTGTTTGCTTCTTTTTTAACTTAAAACCAAAATGATTGGAAGGACCTGCCTATCAATGATTCAAGTAAATTTCTAGATGAATTTAACAGTAGATTTATATCTATTTATACCGTTGGCAGAAGCCTTTTAGTTTTAGCTTCTCTTCTTATTCACAAGCCTCCAACTGTAAAACATACTTAAGTAAAGCACTGATTATTCACTGAGACTGTACTATATATGAAAATAGCAGTAAGAAGAAAAACAGTATTTACTATTAAAAAGTTCACATTAATACTTGATTACAAACTTTTTCAGCATCAGATATTATCAAGACAACTTACATTACTGCCAGTCAAATAAACACAAAACCTGCAAGTTCAATTCAGTATTGGGTAACATTACTTTCTGGTTAAAAAAGGATTGTGGTTAATAGCTAAATTTCCACACTGACTGAAGCCTGAGTATGTTCATGCACTGCAAGTGAAGAAAATAATCTTTCATAGATTAATACAATAATTTTAATAATAAAATTAATTATATTTTATTAAATTTTAACAATTAAATAATTAAATTTTAAATAATTATATTTTTTAAAATAATTTGATTTTTTCATTGTTAGCGTGATTTGTATTCTTCTCACTTTTCATTCTCTGACTTCAATCAAACCCATTCTGCACAGTAACCCTCTGAGAACACTTAGAGAGTTGTTGAAGTGGTACTTCTGCTGGTTTCAACAATGATTTTGTAATTATTCTGCTTTGCTATGTGTACTCCCAACACACACATTCTGCTAAATTCAGAGAGTTTGTGTTACATGAATGAGTTAATTCAATCATTGCTAGTTTTGGGGGACTCCAGACTCTGCAATGAAGGTGAAAAAAGAAACTAATAATAATTTTTAAACTGCAACTAAGAGTTGTTTACTTATAATGATTTTTCAAGCAATCTATTCTTCTTGAGTACCCCCTTACAGGGTGCTTATCACTAAGTACATGTTTTCTTGTACTTGCTGAACTAATACATGCGCTGGACAGAATTTGAGATTGTTCATCTTCACCTGCACTTCACTACAAAGACAAACTCTAATTTCAGCTTATTGAAAAGCAACCTTCTCATTCTCACCTGAAACCTGTGATTACACCACTTCAGAGTAAAAAGTACAAGGAAAACAACTCCCACTGGAGGAGAGGACTGTGCAGCTTTGAATGCATAACCTTTTAGGCCTATTACATATGTGTAGGGAGGGAAGAAAGGGAAAATATCAGAAAAGCTGTTCATAAGGGAAATCTCCAGATAGATACGAAACAATGCTTGACATGTTCTCTGATCTACAGTTAATGTAATTTTCAAGCTCTGAGCATAAATATTCCCTTTTCTTCTGTATCACCTTCCACAAAAGCTATAATAAATCAAAGGACAGGACATGATACTCCCTCATTTTCAGTTGACAATTTCTATCACAGTCCTTTTATTCTCATCTTCTTTTTCCTCTCTTCCAGCCACTTAGTTTTAAAAGAACAAATGCACAGAAATAAAAAACTGGACACATCTTTCTGTGTAATCTCTCACCTGATGTAGCTTCAGTGACATCCGTATTCCAGGAACCACTACTTTCCTCAGCAATTCCATGTCAGCAAAGATCCATTCATCTCTAATTGAAGATATACGGAAGTCACCCTTAAATAGGGCATGCAGGCCATACAAGAAGGATTCCAAGTTACTGTTGAGGGGGAAAAAACATGAAAACAGCTCAAATATTGAGAGAAGTACAAACATATCCATAGTTATCACTGAAAAGAACAGAAAATACTGAGCTGCACAGAAAGGCACATAATTCTTCTCTACCAAGGTAAGCTACAGGATAAGACAGGGAAAAGACGTGTGTGTAAAAAAATTTGGTATATTAGATGTCTACCTGCACTGAACAGGTAATGAACAAACTATACATGCAACAGACTATTTACATGGACTAAAGTAAACAAACATCATGAGGAATGCCTGATTTCAGGCTGAAGATTTTTAAAGGGAAAACTTTTCAGGGTATGTAACAGAACAGACCACTTAAAGAGGGTATGCAACTTCAGTTGTCCATGCTTTAGTACAAAATAAAAATCCCATCAATTTTTTATACTATAAAGGCATTGTTTTCAATTACTAAGCTAACTAAAGAGTGAAAAATCAAATATGCTCTAATTAATCTTGCAACTCCATATCTGCAAAACCTTCAAGAAGCAACTGGCTGCTACTTAGAAGTTGCCCTGAAAGTAAAGTAGAACAGGTTTTATAGCCAGCATCCACCTGACCAATAGGTTCCACATCCAATTATGCTTCTTTGTAAGCCACCACCTTGTGATTTCCTGCACCTTATAGCTGTATTTCACATTTGCTTTCTAAAATTGAGGCTGTCAGTCTGCAAGAAAGTTGCCGTATGACAAAAGAATTGAGCTGAAGATTTGTACAAAACACAACTGCTTGCCACAGAGCCAGCTAAACTGTGAAACTTATCACAACA
Source organism: Daphoenositta chrysoptera (assembly GCA_013397915.1). Lineage (NCBI taxonomy): Eukaryota > Metazoa > Chordata > Aves > Passeriformes > Daphoenositta > Daphoenositta chrysoptera. The sequence goes on along the minus strand of VZRO01001578.1, from coordinate 537,163 downwards.
GTCTCACCTAACATCCACCAAGACATATCAATGTTTCATTTTTAGAAATTTTCCTCTTCTTCCCCTTACTTCCATATAGGATATCTACTTGGTGGAAGAAATGGAGCTAACTTTTAGAACTCAATCAGTTCTTGTTTTATTTTTCCATTGGTTATAACTGGTTGTCTTGGTTTGAGACAAATTCGGAGGAAAATATCCAAAATGAACATCCCACTGTTAGAAGGCAGATTTCAGCAGCCCCTCCCCCACTAGGTTCTCTCCCCCCTCTCCTGAGAATCACCTTAGAGACACAGGAAAGGCACAGGATTCATGTCTGGCATAGGGCACACGATAGGGAATACAGTACCATACAGGCACCCCAGGACACTGGTCTTTACCCATACCAGAATTCTCATCCTGAATTAGTTCAATAAAACAATATACTGAAATTCAAGTTCTCCCTCATTTGTTTTTCTTTAGTTACATTTCACTGGCTGTTGTAATGAAGACAAGTTACACAGCAAGTCTGCCCAGTTTCAGGAAAGATACATTAATTACCTATTTCTTCTATGAAAAGGTACTCATCTAAAACCTAATCTAAGAACTCTGAGGGATTTTGAGGACAGGAAGCTTACAGCAACATTTTATTACCTAGACATATGATGTGAAGCTGTTCCCAATGCTCTCCGCCCCAGAACACACAGTCCATAACACAATGTCACTAGGGGTGAGTCTTTACTCGAATCCAGTGGCTTGTAATAACAAAAGAAAAAATTGTAAGTTAGGTGAATGGAATAAAGAAATGGCCACTGAAAAAGAAGATTCTGCCAGAAGGAGTAAAAAGACCCAAACGCAGCAGTTCTCAAGCATGTGTTTGTACCTACCATAGCAATTACTCTTAAAAAACCAATTCCAATTCAAACTCTGTACCTAAGAATACTTGTAAAGGCAAACACACACATTATTTGAAGTAAGACAAACTGTAAGCTAAACAGATGTATGCTACATTCCCCATGGGTATGTGTATCTTGTAGGCAAACTGCTGATAGCAAAATTATGGGCTTTAGACAAAAATATCATCAGTGAATATAGTGGATTATCACTGGTTAGGAGTATTTAAGCCTGATTTAACTGAGAACTCTCCTGGACTACAGCTTTATTCAAGGGGTTAGTTAGGGGAGTCTTGCCCTCAGTTCAATGCCAGTAGTATAGCCAGGGTATACAATGCCCTAGCGAATGGCATCATTCAATTAAGTAATTAAATCTGATTTTCAATACATATACAAAATATTTCATGTTCATTTCTTGGAGGGGAGTAATTTTCTTTGGCTCTTGTTTGACCACGGGACTTTAAGTCTTACCCCTGTTAAAATGGGCTTCTAACTGATCTTTTACCTCCAAAGCAAAACTGAACTCTTAAGTCTTGGATCCTTCATTAAACACATAAATTTGAATTATATCCCTGTCCCTTTAATCTCAATCAATTTCTGCTTATTCTCAAAGGCAACACTAATTTGACTACACCACGCAGTTATTTCGTTAACAGTAAGAAGTCAGGGCATTCCTCTACAAACATACTAACACTCCTATTTAAAAGTTGGAAGGATTGTCCAAAGAAGAAAAGGCTGAATATAGGATGATTGTTTTCACGAGCCCACAATTCCAGTGGTCCAAAGGAATGGTACAGTGTGATCAGTGAGAAAGAAGGAGTAAGCAACAGGTATCTTGGGTTTTAGGGACTTATGTTTTGGTGCTTTTTTGTTTAAGTTAGGATTGATTTGTGAACACTAAGTACAAAACATCAATTCTGCAGACATACCCTTTTGCATGTAGATAAATATCTAAGATTCAACTGGTTGATTTGAGCTGGCAAATAAAATTCATTAATGAACTGGTTAAACCATGCACTACTTATGGAATTTATTAAATTCACATCTCAAAACTGGAAGATCAAAACCATTTCAATCAAAACACTTTAATTATACATACATATTTTAAAAATCAGCATTAAACCCATCTGTAAGTCAAACCAACAGGAAAAAAGTAACACCGTCCTAGAATAGTGAATGGCTTTCCTCACATACCTTTTCTCTTCGAGAGCAGCAATATTCTATCCAGTTCAAATATATCATACAGAAGCTCTCTCTTGAGATCCCTGCCAGACGGTGGTCGTAATCCTCGTCAATATTGGGGTTAAATGTTGGGTCTACGTCCACATAATTGCGGTCGGTGCACAGCCGCAGTCCTTCCTGCATTGTCTCGTTAGCTAACCATTCCTCTAGCTTGGGGGATGTTGTGACATAGTAGATGATTCCCTGAAACAGTAGCAGTTAAAAATACGAGTCACTATTGCAATTTAAAAAAACCCAGTCAGCAATCTCAATTGTTTCAACTTATTTGCATTATTTTCCTGACAATGAACAAAACTGATAAACAGTAGCATTTATATAGCTCACAGGTGCAACAGATTTGCACAGAAAACCCAATATAGGAGTATTGTTGTGTATGGGAGTGTTTTTCAAACGTTCCTGAAGCCTACACCGAAGGAATAAGGACAGGAAAAAAGGATGGGATAGGATCCTCACTAATTTTTGCACAAAATAAATACAAAGAAATTTTTTATCTAGTTAACATGGAGACTTAGATACTGAAATTCTAAAGAATTCTAAATTAAAAAAAAAAGCTAAAACACTAAAGAGTTTAAGACCCCTGTGCTAGTGAACACAAATTGTGTGCACGTGTGAATAAGTATCTTGGAAATATTTTAACCTGAAAATTTTCAGCTCTCAGAAAAAGAGTAGCTTATGAAAGATCTCAATTAGTACATTCATTATCTGAAAGGATCTGAGGCCTAAAGTTCTCTTAAAACTGGAGGAGAGGGCTTGTTTCTTTTTTAAGAACCAAAGATGGGTTTGGACAGCTTACAAAGACCAAAGCAGCTTGGCTTTCTCTAAAGAAACACACTAACCAACTTTTCTTTTACAAGAGAGCTATTGTATTTGGGTAACAGTTTTAAAGTTTCTATTCCAGCTTCAGCTGGGAGGTGTCCTCTCTCTGATCTAGACTACAGGGTCACTGTCCTGCTCATGCACCAGAGTACTGAGGCACCTTCAGTACAACAAACTGTCCTCCTTTGAAGAAGGTGTTCACAGATCTGTCGTTATCATCACACCCTATGATCCTCATATGACAGACATTATGAGCTCAAGACATCAGGCAGCTCCCAGGTGTAACCCAGCCTGTCTCCCTCCACAGGCTACACTGATCCAAACTGTACCTTCACGTAGTAAGTGGTGAGAATTTTCCGGAGATCGAAGACTTGAAGCATGGAAGCTGCACTGTTGTCAGTGATGCTGTAACCCTCCAGAACATACTTTGTTACAAGCACTTCCCAAGCCAGCCAACGCTGCCCAAAGGCAGCATTAAAGGAAAGCATGTGAGGAAGGTGGCCTGGTTCACAGCAACAAAAACCTTCATCTTCCTCTACACCTTCAGTGATGGCCTCTACTTCTCGCTGCTGACAGTAAGTTCCTTAGGAGAAAATACAGGAAAGAAGAAAGAGTGTAATGCTGCATATGATTGCTTTAATGTGAACTTGTGTTTAGAAGACCTTAAAATGCAACCTATTTCCAACTAAATTCTTCTAACACTAAGTGAACTATCTGCCAACAAGCAAAAGATTTGGACAGCTTAATTTATCACTCCAGGATCCCATTTTAGCTAGGTTTCTCTAACAAGTACTTATGGTCGCCATGTTACACTAAAATGGAAAGAGGGACTTAGCATGAAGAGACAGGAGCATCAAGAGGCCCTGCAGCCCATTTTCAAAGCAATTTATTAACAAGATAGAACTGTAAATAACTTCCATTTCAAAAGCAGAAGCCTACTTTTTAGTGCAGCCAGTTAAGGAAGCCTAGGACACTCACCTCTGAATTCAAGCCCCCTCAGCTGGAAGGTGACCAAGCCGTTTCCTATCTCTATAAGGTGTACTAGTGCATTGAGGTAGTCAGAGGCTAGGATGAAGCAGTCCCCAGTACTGTAGTTTCCCCAGCGACCCAACAACAAGTCTCCACATAAGCTGTGCTGAAGGGAACGGGTTAAATGTTCATAGAAGATAGAATTCAGGTTGTTATCATCTGAACCTGCAGGAAGATTGGATTTAGGTTATCTGAAACTGCAGAAAAACATCAAGCTTGAATGTCAATTATTACTTCGCATTGTATCCTATGTTCTTCTTAAAAGCAATGCTGTTCCAAGGTCATACTCTACCCCCCCTTCCCCCTTTTTAAGGGACAACTACTCCAAATGAATGCCAAGTGACATTTGTATTTCAAACCAAATTTTTTCTTAGCCACTCCTTCATTTTTCAAATTATTCCTTCAGTTCCACTCATGCATCTCCCATCAAGCTATTCAAGATAATAAAGTGCAAAATCAAATGAGCACAGACATATCTCAGTAATGTCTTTTGTACTGGTCTCATCACCATGGTATTGAGAGATCCTCAAATACTTGGCACTGTTTTAATTACTCAAGAATAAAAAGCAAAAAAGTATAATGCATACTACCATTATAAATAAAAGATAAAGCAGGAACACAAACCTAATAGTGAAATAAAAAAAAATTATGGGAGAGCCTAAAGAATAAAGCAAGAGAGATGATGGAAGAAAAAATAACAGACAGAGCAACAGAGAGATTGGGCACAGTTGGATAAGATCAGAGGGCAAACTGACATGAATCCTATAAAAATTCAATAAAAGCCATTTACATTTGAAAAAAAGCCACTATAAGAAAACTCACCCTTCAAAAAAAAAAAACAAAACCAAAAAAAACCCCACCAACCCACTTCCCAAACAACCCTGCCCCCTTGCAAAAAAACCAACCCCCCAAAAAACTCCAAACCAACTAACAAAATCCGACTAGGAGAGCTACCTGGATTCCGATCAAGCTGCGAAGCCAGTCTAGTATTTGAATGATCCACGCGCTTTGTGCTGAAAGGATAAATAAAGCATACTTAATTCAAAATATATCACTCTAAGAATGTCTATGGAAAGAAAGCTCTAATACAGTGTTATATATTCCCACTGAAATAGTTTCAAAAAGTTATTTCAAAATAATTTCAGATCCCTATTTGCTGCTCTTCTCATAGTAGAAGTATTTTCTGCCTATGATAACATTATAATGCCTAATAAAGTTTGTCCACAGTAAACGGCCATAATCTTGCACTTTAGATAAAAGTGCATATATTTTCTTAGATAGATATCATAAAGGTTTAGGTATGAGAAAAACAGAAGAATTAAATTAGCACAGCTAACATCTAAGTAGACTTTAGTGAAATACTAATTTTTAGACAGTTCTTTCGTTGTTTGAAAGTACAACCACAAGGCTTTAATCTAAGATTTGGAACATTGTATTTAAACTGTAATAATGTTAGAAGGGAAATAATAAATACCAGAAATATCCATTCAACTTGCTCTACACTGTTTATACAGTATTTTATTGGTCTAATACTCTATCAGCAATAGGGAACTTAAGAGAAAACAAAAGGAAGCATAATCTGATCTGAAGATTCTTTTACTACTGATCCCACCTTAAACAAAAAAATACTTACTTTAAAAGATTTTTATATTAAGTTTAGCCAGTTTTGCTGTGAGCAGAGCAATAATGAACACAGGTAAAATACACCTACGAGCTGTTCCCCAAAACCTTTTTATACATAAACTAACTTTTTGATTAAAATTGCACTTCACAATATCATAAATTCTATGTTTAAAAATCACCAGGATGGCATACCTCTAAGTAGAAATTACTTAAGCAGCTGAAGCAAATGTTTCTAGCATAAAAAACAGCTGCTACAGTATTTCAGAAACAAGTTCAGAGAAAACTTTCAGTGCTATATCCTAGTTTTCTTTGAGGGAAAAAAAATAGCAGAAATTGGCAAGTTAAAAAAAAACCACAAACCAAAACACCCAAACCAACACTTTAAACATATTTACACTATTAAAAACAAAGTTTTTTAAACTTTATTATTTCACCTACTTGTAGTCTCTTTCCCAGAATTTGACAGGCCTGGCATATGAAGTGATGAATATTGCACTTCCCAGAAAAGGATTCAGTGGAGTAGAGAAGAAAGCTGACACAGCTGCTTGGACAAACAACATGGCAGAATCTGTAGGATAAGAGAATTAAGGAAAGCAAAGCAACAACTACTCTTCTTTAGCTTCTGTGATAGCGTTCAACACAGACAGCACCACCAATGAAGAGCAAAACAAGTTCTCTATGAATTTCTATGCAGCAAAGTATGTTTTTAATATTTCCAGCAAAAAGGGGATTATTTTTGTTTTTAAAAACAGAAGTAGCTGAAAATCCGGCACTAGACACGACAGTCATCCCCAAAAATTTTATCAAGAACACTAACTCAGCACCCCATTCAGACCAGCCTACACCAGTTTAAAATGCAAAACTCAAGGACTAAGATCATAATTAGTGACTCCTGTAAAAGGGAATGACTATCAAAAGAAAAGCTGTGTGATTTTCAGAATTAATTCCGGTCCACATTTCTTTTATGTCAGGATTCTATTCCTACCATTACTGTATAATTCCGTAGCATTGTAACAAGGCAGAAAATGTGCACAGTTTCTTTGTAAATACTCACTAGACAAACCTGTTCCTTCAGCAGTTTTACCCCATAACACAATCCATTATAAGGCAATATTCAGAAGTTATAAATACACGACTTCAGGAGAAAGTCAACATTTTCAAAGGATACGTGGCACAGCAAAGGGCTGGGCAAAAGCATGGAAGGCAGACCCCCATGTGATCTGCCAGGGAGCAATGTAGGTATATACAAATCTCAACTTATAAAAGAGTTCCCAAAGCTAAAGGGGAAAAAAAAAAGAAAAAGAATTCAGTGTTTTGGCCAAGAATCAACAAGTTTTGCATCCTGAGGAATTTACTGGTCATCCTAGAGTTCTTACTGGTCTACCAGAAGCTTTGAGACTTAGAAAAAGGATGTAATTATAAAAGCAAGTACCATAATATGCACTTCATTGTTCTGTGTACAAACTCAGGAGATATTTAGAAAGTTACATAAGGTTTCTCAGGCCAACATAAATGCTTTGGGAAAGAGAAACCTTAGTTGCCTCATGGCATATCTTTTACAGTACAAAAGACTGAGAATCTGCAAGATTACCTATCAGATAGGACTATCCATCTGTTTTCCCCTTTGGATGAACTGAAACACCTAAAAATAGAGTTAAAAGTTACCTTGCTGAAGAGTATGGACATGAAGAAGAGATCTAGCAGCATGGTCTCAGTAAAACTTTTGTAATCAAAAGTAAAGAAGAGCACTGTGAAAATAACAGTGACATACTGGCACGTTGGGCTACTGAATGATGAACGCAGTAACTTCAAGCCAGCTATTGTGATCATTAAAGCACCCAACCTGTGTAAGGAAGTCACACAAAACAGTTATTACCTGTTAATCTGAAAGGGGTTTAAAGACCACTTAAATAGTTGCTCTCATGCAATACCAATCTCTTCAAACTTCGATTTGGGTTTGCTTTTGGAATTGGAGGGGGAGGTGGAGGGGTGTTAGTGGTTTGTTGTTTTTTTAAAGACAACTTCAGATTTTTTTTTTTGAAAGGTTACTATATAAGTCTTTTCATCAGTATTCTCAAGCCAATCAATGTTCAAGAATTAGCATTATTTATAAGTGTGCCACTTAAAAAAAAAAATTAAGAGACCAAATATCCTTGTACTCTGAACAGAAACCTGGTCTTTAATTTAGGTTATGAAAACTGAAATGCAAAAATGCTAGATTTATCATCAAGAGGACGTTAATGAACACTGGATTATCACTTCCTGCATGACTACACTGCTCTAATTTCTATTGAGGGAACTGCAATTTTTTTCAGACATAGCAACTGACATATCAAAGGGTTATTAAAAAAAGAAGTTAAAGTAACATAATGGCAATATTCCTCCCAAAGGTCTCGTAGTGAGAGTGATAATGAACCCAAAGCAAGGACTTACTAGATGCAGGGATTAAAATTCAGAAAGTCAAAAAAGCCACCCCTGCCCCCCAAAAATTAATCTAACAACCTGCCCCCCCAATATATTTTCCATTTTGTTTCAGTATTTATATGCTTTTTTTCTAAATGAATAGAACTTCAAATCCAAAAAAGACACCTGGTTACTGTTTCTTGGAGGCAAAAAATGCAGGGCCTATTACTGAGCTATCATTTGATGAGACAGTCAGATATGCTGCTCAAGGGATTATAACTAAGACTCAATTTAAGAAGCAGTGTGCAATTCCATCTGGATATGGATTATACTTAGGGGCTAGGAGGCCTGGGGAATTCCTTCATGAGAGAAGAAAGCTACAGAGGGGAATGTGATTTTCAGAGTATATGCTAGGAGTTTAATGATTTATCTTTGTGGGAGTTTCTAGTTTAACAGTGCAATACTCCAATCAGTTTAAGTCAGCTTTATAAGGGCTTTTAAACAAAGAAAAGCTTTATTTATCCCTTGCCTCAGTCTTAAGACAATACCATTAAGGTGTTCTGTCTTCCCATGGAGGTCAGAAGTCACTGTTTAATTTTCCACCACAGCAGACATACTCGAGATGACTTCATAGCCTTTTTTACTTACTCAGTATCCAGTTTCTTTGGACTAGCAATATTCTTAGCGCTGCTACTAAGCTCATTGAGGACTATCAGTGGATAGATAACATTCTTCTCTACAAAAAGGAGCCAAATGTGAAGTTTCTCAAACCACATAACATGCGCAGCATCTGTCAAGATATATTAAAAAGAAATCAGATGGCACTGTCAAATAAAAAAAAACTCTGCTTACAAAATAGATTCTTGATCCAAGTAACTTAAGACTAACTGTTTTCTCACAATGGACTTTTGTGGTTTTATTTAACCAAAATAAAGAGAAGTTCCTGTCAGTAGCCCAGTAGAGTTTTTGCACTGTTCACACAACAAGAGAACAGTTTGCAAGCTACTTGCTTATTGTACACAGAAGGAAACAAACTGGGTTCCACCTCTTCAATAATTTCAGCATTGCTATTAATAAAAAGCATCATTTCAAACAGCTTCATCTCATGCAAAAGGATGTTTCCCAACCATAGTCAACCTGAAAGAGTCCTGGTTTACAGCTCAGCGATACAGAAGAGCCTACACAACCTGCCAACACAAATGTCTGTCACTTGAGCAACTTCTTTTAAACTTCTACAAGAATTGTAAGGTATGTTTCAAATTAATGCAAATTAAGATAAGAGAATTTATTCTACAATATAGGCTAGAAGAGCTTATGTTAAAAGTTATGGTCAATATTTATGCACACATAAAGGGTTAAGGCATACTTGAAAGAGGCTAGGAAAGGTGCTGTGAGTGACTGCACGTCTACATGAGCCCCAGCAACAACTGATGCTCCTTTTCTACAACAGAAGCCATAAGGACTATTAGTCATTGACATGGCATAAATTCTCTTTAAGTTACAGGGACCAAATTGGAAGATGTTACAAACTCATATTTAACATTACTGGCTATGGCTTCCATCTTTCTGAAAAACACTAATACATATAAAAATACTGAAGCCAGGTATGAGCAAAAGGACACCAACTACAGCTTCTCTAGTTTTAGAGATTAAAGACTTAAGGCATACAGTTGCACTTTTCACTTCTTCCAGATAAAGTCTGACATCATACTACAGCTGCTGTTCATATTTATCCATCTTTACATACAATCACTGGAAAAAAATCCCACAAGTTAGACATCAATGAAAAGACTGCACTGAATGGTTACTACAAAGGTAGGAAGTTTGCAAATCAATTCTGATAATTCTCTGCTCCTGAAAGCAGCAGAATCCTTTTGTGTCTTCACAACTATTTGAAAAGAAAAACCAAAATAGTTTCCAAGGCATTTTAGACAGGAATTTTCTAAGTCTCCTGCTAACAACAAAAACATTCCAACAGTGAAGTCCCCACAATCTACCACAATTTATCCATTCTGGAAAACTGATGAGCAGTATAACTTCATCTTTTCTTCATCTCTGGGGAAAGATTTCATGAAAACATAGGTTTTAGCACAAGCTGCTAGCACATGTCTATGCAGGTCAACTTGTAAGACTGGTCCCTTGGTGTCTTTATCCATTAGCTGGCCACTTGCACTATTTGCTGTTGGTAAACACGTCAACAACACTACTAAAAACCAAATCTGTGCCAGGATGAAGTCTCCACCAGAATTCCTATATCTAATCCTCTAAAACATTTGAAAACTTGCTATGTTGAGGAAATACATAATGAAACACACTCAATCTTTATGAAAAATTCTTGAGGCAATCATTAACACAAATTTTGCCACTGAAGATTTTGAAGACTACGTTTAAATGGAGCTGGTCTGAGATAATGTTAACGTTTGTATTATCATGATCAGTTAAGAGATAAAATGTCATCGAATCAAAGCATGAGGAACTGAGAAATGAATACAATTCATAGACTAGATATAATTAAATTCTCCAGTGATGACAATAATAAAGAGATTAAGTTTATCAACAGGTAACACAAGTTGGTCAGCAACTACAGTGAATTCAAGAAGTGTTACAAACAATACTTACTCCGGACTTCAAACTGATGGTATTCCTTGGTTTTCAGCAGCGGGTGAGAAAAGCAATGCCAAGGAAGCTGCTTTCGGAGTTGAGGCAGAACATAATGGGTCACAAAGCCTACCGTACCCACCAATGCATAGAGAACATAACTTAAAATAGGCTAAAAAGAAGAATTGAAGAAATTAAGGTTTGTGTTTTGTAAACAAAATAAAATATTAGTTTGCTAGTGTGTATTTCAGCATCCACACAGGTGCTTCTGTAATACTAATAATTATAATGGGAATGTATTTCTTCATGAGAAACTGTGCTACCAATTTTAAGATAAAACAAGAAACCCTGCGATAAAAAAAAAAAACCCTTCATATCTAACAAATTTTCACTAAGTTGAAATGCACTTCAAGTAAAAATAGTACACCAATCTTCTTGCACAGTCCATTGTTTCTGACCCATATGCATTTCATTTTATAAAGGTATTACTCTCTAAAGGCTGAACCCAATTTACATTTCCATCTGCTGGATAAAAGGAGGTATAAGCATAAGCAAAACCAAATCATTAATTTCACATTCTCTTGAGAAGGTAAGAAGCCTCCCACAAGACCAATCCCTTCCACAGAAGGCACAAATATTGCAAAATTAACACGGGATGATGGTTGGATTTCACAATAATGTGTTCTACACATTAAAATTTTCTCAAAATTTTTAGATAAGTCATTGCAAAACTGGGATTGCATGATCTTGTCATAAGTTCTTAGTGAATTCCATGAAGCCGAAGCCTATTGAAATACACAACTGGTGAAGAGCATACAGCCAAGTCTCTCAAACATGAGGGAAATTAACATTCAGGTGGAGTGCTGAAATCCAGGCATACAATAGAAGGGCTATTTTCCTCAGAAAACACAAGTACATGTGTTTAATTAATGCACTTCACCTGAAAACTTGAAGTTACCTAAATGCATATACTTTTTAAAATTAGTTCCTTACTTTAACTTTAGGCAGCAGCAGTAAGGTTAAATCCTTCTAAAATATATGCAAGAAATTTTCATTTGCCTTACATAAGGCTATTCATAAGCTAGTCAATGGTTCTATAACAGGAATACCAAAATAAGAAACTCAGTAACTGCAGCTCTTGAGGGGAATGCTTTACTTGAATCCAAGCACAGGATCTAGTCCCATGCCATTATCATCAAGTAAAAGCCATATATAAACATTCAAAGTACCCAAAGCAGTAACACCAGCTAGACTGACAAGTAAAAAACTTGAAACTCAGATGATCTTTGAAGTCCTGTAAATAATCATTCCAGTAAAGGCGTACTGCTCTATACTATAGTCTACAAACAGCCATGCCAGCATGGAACTGCTGAGTCAAGGTTCAGCCCCTCAAACTTTAAGCGCTAAAACTTTTAAACATTTTTTTAAAGTTTCATTTTTTCTTATTCCAAAATGATCTTGACACTGTTTAATTGAGATTTAATTGTTTAATTTATTAATTTAATTGTTTAATTGAGATAGATGAAATGAAAGAGAGTGTTTTGTGTCAGAGGCTACAATAAAAGTCTAGAATCTAAGAAGAAACTAGTAAAGAGCTAAAGAAGATGACTTTCTGAGTACATAAAAGTAAAGACCTTCAGTAACGTACTTGTCACCTTATAAAGACTATGTAAAACTAAGCAGAAGACTTGGTGAACGACCAGAATAAGCTTTATATCACATGAGAGTATTTGCATACAGAAGGCAAACTGAAGATATGAAGTAACACCTTACCTGTAAAACTGTAAATACTGTACTGACATGAATTGCAAAATAGAGGACACCAATGACTATACACACAATCAGGTCAGACTGCAATCGTTCACTCTGTGGAGTCAAATTAAAATTATTTTAGAAAATACCAGCTTTGGTTGACACAAATTTCTATAAGATAAGACGGTACTGAAAGACTGGACTCCAATACACAAATGCAGTAACACAAACTGATTAAAGATTTTCAAATTATGCCAGTGTTAGCTACTTCCATTGAAGTTATTAGAATTTTCCCAAGACAGATCTTACAGCTATGATCATCCGTTCAACTAGTGGAAGGGAAAGATGCATACCTATAGTGGGGCAGGATAAATCAATATACCAAATATATTCTCTCTCTAATGGACTCCTGGACTGTGAGGGGTTGTAAAGATCCCCTTCAAGCACTGATGAAAGTACTGAAAGGGACAATCAAATTTCCCTTTATGATCTAATAATTGCCTAAACTACAGGGCAAGTAAGAGCTCTGGAAAAGTGCTGCCTAGACAGAGCTACCAACCAGGTGAAACAATCAGCTCTTTAATCCTTTTCTGCCTCCTTTGCAGAAGGGCAAAGGATAGCTTTGGAATGACCCCGAGGAATGAGTCTGAACTTTTCATTACTCCTAAGAAATGGTAACAAGCCGTTGATAACAGGGAAAAAAAACCCCAAAACTAGTAATGCCAGAGTCAGCCACAAGGGGGCAATGCGTACTTAGGGCCATTGCAACTCGAAGCCTCAAGTTTAGTAGACTTGCTCCCACTCTGTGAACACAGCATCAGTATTTACAGCCCAGAAAATCATTAAAGGATTACCTACTCCAAAATCGGCCAAATAATTATACACAGCAATTATTTCTGCAAAGCCTTCACTTCTCGGGCTATAACTTTATTTTTTTTTTTTAAATCAGTTGTCCTGATTTTAAAAACCACTGTAAGAAAGACTATCAAAATCCTCAGCTCCTCTGCTCCCTTGGAGACTAACAACACAGTTTGAGAGCTGAAGAGGACCTTGCAGCTGCTACGGTCACTCTCTCCTGTTAAATGTTAAAAAATTGCAGTTTCCCTGCTCTAAATATTTATTTGCAGTTTCCACACCTGGCACCTCATAATGCTTGTAACTGCTGTGTTATGAAAAACCCAGCTATACAGTTCAGCCTACAGCACAGCCCTAGACAAAGCTAAATGAATATTCAATCTTCTTTTGTACAAGTTAAACATACTAAGGGTCTTAAGTCATTTATTGCTACACTGTGTGGAAAAGAATAACACTTAGATATTACTACTTCCATAAATATTTACAGTGAATTTGTACTAAAAATTCAAAGTAGTGTTTAAGTAAATGGAATAGGTTACATCTGCTTCCAAAGAAAGCAAACAACAAAACAACTCAAACCACCCCAAACAAGCCGCAAAAAGCCCCAAAACTCTCTCCACAATTTTTATTTTCCACTTCTGGAACAGCAAGCAGAAAGCTCTTCCTCACAATTATTAGAAATACTGAGTTAATATAGTTTTGCCACCATTAACTCTTTCCCACTAACTTCTGCACAAAATCAAGTATCATTATTTTCCATGAGCTAAAAGAAGATCCTCAGTGATACTTCACTGAATCCACACTAGAGAATTACAATTCTTTCTGCTTTTAAATAACTTAAAATTGCAATATGAGCATTATACTCCCAGCTTGGCACATGAGTTCACCTGCAGATTTAAAGGAAATGCTGTGATATCCATTCTAACTAGAACCATGCTAAGTGAGAAGTGTAACCTAAGCAAGATCCAGATGGATGCTATACAAACCAACATAAAGGAAATGCTTAAACAGAATTTTTAAAATATAATAATTAAAAAGCCTACTTACCACAGAATTTCTAAGCTTCTCAGGTAAAGGATCTTTTACTTCAGACAGAGGATCCTCAGGGTTTTTGTCTTCAGAATTAGGAAAAAATTTTGATTGCACTAAAGAGCTTAAAAGAAAGAAAGGAAAAAAAACCCTGAAAAGCATGTATTGTTCTATGTGGTTTTATAATAATAACAAAATCAGAAGTTGTATTACATATTGATCACAAAATATTAATTTTGGCACATCAATGCTTTCACACAGCTGAGCAAATTTACAGAGATCTCAACTTTAAAAAAGAATTAGTTCTCTGTTGTACAGAATGGCCACTATTAAAGAGCAGCAGCCAGATGTTCAAACTGCAGTTTCTCAAGTAGCAACAGGAGTAATTGAACAAAAACTGAATTTTAGGCAAAATTTAGCAATCATGAAACAAAACTTGAACTCATAAATAACTGAACAGAAATGTGCAAAATTTAGAAGTGGTCTATTTGTCAATGACAGCTAAAAAACCATTAATTCTTTGGTTTAATTCAAACTTCAACAGCAACAAGAAAATAAACCTATTCTACCCTGATTAATTAATGAACTAGCCATCCTGACCAAACTTCTAAATTCTTAGCAGGCCTTGCTGATACTAAAGCCCCAAAACCTTACACTTAAGCTTTTAGAAACCCATGTGCTGGGTTAGCAGCCATAACCAGTTGTCTCACAACCCCTCTGTGGGATTTTTCTTGCAGTACCCTACATAGTGCAGAAATATTATTTCATTTTATGGACAGGAAGATCACTACAGAACAAGCCCTAGATCTTCAAAGGAAATTACATATTGCAATGTATTACAATGCTTAACTGTGCCACATCTGGCTAAAGAGGTGAAATTGCAGGTCAAACATGAACATCCAGGTTTTAGTTTTTGGAAAGAACAGAAGAACAAATATCTAGGGAAAAGGACCTCATATTAACTGAACTAAGAGTAATTGGACAAGGTTTAGTGGTCAACCCAAAGATAAGAAATTTCCTCTGGTGTAAACACTTACGAATCATTAATTTTCTTGGCACAGAGGAGGTCCCTCACTCTCTACCCCAGGCCACTATTTATCAAATCCATCCAACATTATGGCTACATTTCAATCCAAGTTCAAGCTTGGCCCAGCCTAGGTATGTGGCTGAGCTTTTACTGCCTTTTCTGGGGGAGGTGTTTCTCCTACTGGAACTACTTTGTTTTACATATATCATTATTAACTGAATCAAACACCCTCAGCATCAGATCACTACTCTAACTCAGAATAATAACATGAATACCTGTCCCCCCATGCTAGATGGGAATACTCATCACCGAAACAGATCCTTGTAACTTTGCATAATTATTTGAACAAGTGCTTTGAGTGCACATTCAATATGAGAATACACCAACAAATGAAGTGAAACTGTTCAAAAAGTCCCCCTGTGGACTTCAGTTTAAACCAGTGCCTTGAGCACCTCTTTAAACACAGAAAGGGCACATGTTGTTCCCAACAAATCCACAAGCAGAAAGACGGCACCTGACTGACATTTTGGAGAACATCAGCAGGCAGTCAGATCAGATTTTGGCATCTAAGTGATTTACCAGAAGCCACAAAAAAGGTCATTGTTAGAAAAGGAACTAGATGCAAAATGTGAGAATTTATAATTATTGAACCGAGATTTCTGATTAACACAGGTGAGTACAAGTTCAAACAGTACTAAGTAATGACATTATTAGTAGTTCTTCCTTGCAACTTGCTTCTTCCTTGGGGAAGAGATACAAACTGAGTCACTTACAAAAGTACAGAAGGGTCACTGCTTTGTCTGCTGAGATGATACGATATTGCCACTAACAAACCACAAAATATGGAGAAGAGAACTGGAATATGCTGCCCATCCCAGGAATCCTGGAGACAGAAATGAAATGTTAATAAAAAGGATACAAAGTACACATCATTTACCTAACATAAAAGAATTTTGTATATCATGGTAAGAGAATGGAAAAACTACTAAAATTCCACAAAAATAAGGGCTTTTTGTACAAAAATTGTTCCATCTTTACCTATGTCTAACTATAGATCAGAAACTCTAACACAGTGCACATACCTCAAGTCTACACCATCCTAATCATTAAACAGTCATCATTTTTCATAACCCTTACGAAGCATTTCCTGCATTCCTTGAGACCACAGGCTCTTAAGAGCTGTATTTAGTCACTTAATTTTGAAAGTTACATAAATTTTGACTCAAGATTCATTTTTTCTATTGTGCTGAATGCAGATTAAACAGCGGCTTTATTTGTGTTTTCCTGATCTGTGTTGGATCTGCAAAGATGAAACAGTTATTCTTTTCTAAAGCTTGTTTGTCTTAAACGGATGTGTTTACAAAAGGCTAATGAGACAAATGTACAAATTCACAGAAAGCTAATGATGTTCTGCAGGTGATGGCATCACGGGAGTATTTCCTCTAGGAACTTTCTACTCTCTGTGACAAAGTGAAAAAGGCAGTCAACTCTGAGTTGGACCCACATATGCTACAATTCATTGTAAACTGAGCCCATTTGATTATTGACACACACCTGAAATGAACATACAGAATGACCATCACACTCCATACTATTTTCAAACAAAATAACATTTCAAGCAAGGAAAATAGGGGGGGTGTCCCTTTGCCAGCTAACTGTTTAACTCTACCTTTCAGATAGGCACACATCTTCACTTTGACACTACAAACTATTCCTTGGTTTCTTTTCAAGTAAATATTAATTTGAAAATACTATTTCACTTTTGCAGCACCAGAAGAAAAGACTTACATGAGCCATTTTGAGAAGTTAACATACCAGTACATGCAGACTCTGCTAGAAACAAGCCAATTGCATGATTTTTTTCAAGAATTGATATAGAATGGAACTGATGGTAAATGTCATGTGTTTTCAACCAAAAAAAAGAGAGCCTGTTAGAGCAGGCACAAATCACACACCTTTTAAAAGCTAAAAAATCTGCTTTGTTCCAGCATTGCATCTTCTCTATTGACATCACAGCTGAGCAAGTATGAAACCCTAGTAAATCAAACTAGTATTTCTAATTCAGTAGCTGCATATTTTCGTTACTTAATACAGAAGGAAGCAGAGAACAAACCCAAAACATTGATGTTTACTGTGCATAAAATTTTTCTCACCTTCAGGGCACCATAGCACAGTCCATACAACAATGCTACTGCCACAATACTACAGATAAAACTGTAAAGTGCTGCAAGCAGGCTTGTGGTAGCTGAATATGACAGAAATGAAAAGAAAAAGAAAAAACATTGTTATCTTCTAAAGTTAGAATACAAAACACTTCAGTTTGTTTAAGATTATATCAGCCCCCTAATTGCCACAACCCTCTGATGGAAAAAAAAGGGCAATTCAAACCAGAGCAGCTACTTGTATTTTCCCCTAAAAGTGATTTTTATAAAGAGCATTTTATGTGGCTTTTTTAACCTCCTTATTTATTCAACAGCTTTACCACGGGAAGAGTTAATTGCAATAGAGAACAGTTGAGGAAGAAAGTACACTTTTTGACAGACTTACTAGGACAGCAATTCTATTTCTCAATAATCAATCAGAAGACCTTTAGGCTTTCTAAAAACACAATTAAGTATTCTATGTTTAGAGGGTAGGAATAAAAATAGTGTACCCACTAATTTTTTAACTAACCTACTAATCTTGGCTGTTCCATATCTCATACTTTTGCCACTGACATAAAACACAACACTCACCATTGCCACCAAAGACATGAATGTCCAGCTGTTCACAGAGATACATCACAAATGTATTCACCTGAGGCAGGAGACCAATGAAGAATACTATAGGGAAACATAGTGTAAACACTACAAAAAAAGAGAGTTGAAAAAGTGGTGAACATGAAAAAACCAGCATGGTAAGATATTTTTCAGTTTAAGTTCTAGGGTATCACACACCCCACTTTAACTCCATATCACTGAAGTATTTCTACTATAATTTCTAAGGAAAATATACACTATGTAAAGTTCTACTTAAATGATTCCCAACTGACTGAATACAGAGGTCATACAAATCAATAGTACTTTCCTTTTAATTGCTGCAGACATGGACACAGGCCAATTCAGGCTTTCCATTTTTATTCAGCAAAGATCAGCCAGGAGTGTTTACAGACTAGACCTGTAAGTTTTCACTCATTGTAAGTGAGGCTCATCTGAGCCTAACTGCCCGTCTGGAGTTACAGGAGCAACCCAACACCAGCCACTCTGACACAAGGGAGGCCAAGCACTCCACCTCTGGGTTTTCTGCTACTAATAACATCTGACCATTTTACTAATTTTTCCACACCACTTTTGAAAGTTCTAATCCTAAGTGACTGGGTTTTTTGTGCCTTTTTAACAATGACATCTGTATGAATCATGAAAACACCTGCAAATTACAGGATTTCAGAATGCAAAGATAGATGAATGCCACCTAATTTTAATATAGAAAATGATATGTCTCAACCTGTACATATCATTTACTTTCTATCTTAAAGAATAAAAGATACAGAAATAATCTTCTACACAAGTTCAGATATAGTAGTTCAGATTTAATTCACATGCAACAGCATATTTTAAGTTCTAAGTTCTGAGAGACAGAAGGATCAAATAACAAAAATAACCCTAGCAGACAAAATCTGGCAGTCTAGGGAATATTTTCTATCATCTTATTGACTTGTAGCTTCAGTGACCAAAAGGAAAAACAGTTTTTAAAGTATCTTGTAAAGCACCACAAGTCTCAAATTTAGTTTTTTAATTTTATATGCACAGAATGGTTGGACACTGAAGGACATCACATTAGAAATATCTACAGTCAGCTAGATACTGAGAATCTGATTTTTTTTCTATGCTCCATAGTAATGTTAAATAATAATATAATTTAAAAACATGCAGATTGCAAGCTTGGGAAAAACATTGAATTGTGCGTTTTTTTACTGACACAAATTAGGAAATATGGATACAGACCAGCCCTTCACTACCTGAAGAAAACACTTCTTCAAAATTCTCAAGTCAAACCTCTATCTCAAATCATTACTCAAAGAAGCCTACATAGGAGGCAAATACAGCATTCT
Source organism: Daphoenositta chrysoptera (assembly GCA_013397915.1). Classification (NCBI taxonomy): domain Eukaryota; kingdom Metazoa; phylum Chordata; class Aves; order Passeriformes; genus Daphoenositta; species Daphoenositta chrysoptera. The sequence continues at coordinate 517,830 of VZRO01001578.1, read as the reverse complement.
GTCACCAAGATTACAAAGTTGTTTCTTGAAAGTCTGTAAGTCAAGCTATCTTGGGCCCATTGGAAACAAAATTACTAGATATATCTGAGAATACACAATTTTTAAAGAGTAGTCCAGTAAAAAGCCAATATCGACGATGCTTTTACAGTCTGTAACATCATTGTTTTCTAACAGCAAACAACTACGTGAAAATATAAAACAATTATTATAAAGGTGGAGTAGATTTAGAGCAACTGATCAAGTGCAATATGTGCGATACAAAATAAAGCATTTATGCTAGTCCTCACTTGTCTGTTGGCAAGGAGACAACATTTACATTATCTAAACACAAAGTTCACCTTGTCCTGCACCCCTGTTCTTCCAGTAGCTTTGCCTGGGAACAGGAAAAAAGGCAGCTGAGATTTTTACCTCCCAAAGTATGTTTGCTAGCAGCCAGCCTGGTCTGCAGTACACACAAAGCTTTTGGAAACAGTGCTTCAGTAACTGTAAGAGTTGCTCCAAGGGCCAGTGTATTGCCAGTGGGGGGCTGGGGTGGGATATGCAGTGCAGGCTGGCGGGGCAGGTGTTTTTGTTTTGTTTGGTGTTTTTTCATTTTGGTTCTTGGTTTTTTGTTCTGGGTTCAGTTTGCGTTTTTTTTAGTGTTTGGGGGGGGTTTAGTTTTGTTTTGTTCTTTTTAAGTAGAGTGAGCTGTTCTGGCAATCTGATTTTTTATTGGAAGAACTGCTAAGAAATAGAATGCTGCTGCAAGATACCCCAGAAGAACAGTAAAACATAAGGATCAAAACCCCCTTCGAACTCTTGAACTAAAGAGTTTTAAAAGCTAATCCCAAGATGGACATGGCCTGGTAAAAATGCCACCACATCTTTTAAAACTGGTAAACACTCACTCTTCAGTACTTTTAAAAAGTAGCTCACTTCCACAGTAGGACATACCACCTACATGTACATTTATATATTATCTTATGGGGATATGAGTATACATTATGACAATGACTCCACATGGTAGAAAAGGGAAGAAAATACTTCCAAAACTGACAGAGCATTACAAAGAGAAATGAAGCTAGTTTTGTATTGTGAATGAGTCAAAAGTATCTTCTATCTTAACTTCATTTTTTATTACTGATAAAGAACAAAGTATGTCCGTACATAAACAGAACCAAAGAATTAGTTCAAAAAGCACCTTTGAAAATGTCTGGACAATTTCTGTTCATAAATATGCAGCTTAGACACTTTCCTTCTGGGCATTTAAGTACAGATCTATTAGCAGAAGGTTGAAAGGGGAAGCAGTATGAGGCATAAAACTCAGGATATTCTTAAAATCAAGTAATAAGAACTAATACCCAAAATGCATGAGTCAGTAATTCTTATTAATCAGTTTAAATTTTTAAAAACCTACACTGAGACCAAGTTTTCATTTTTCTTGGACAGAAAATGGTCTGAAGCCACGCAGACATAACATTTAACTCCCGTAGTCTTTCAAACACAGGTATTTTGACACAACTGAAGAGCAACTGCTTTCAGGTTAGATGAATTCTTACAGATTTTCTTACCCCACCCAAAGCAGTGATCCACAGAAGATCACCCAAACTTTGCTCCATTAAAGTAATGCACAAAGTTCCCATGATAAGATGGTCTTCAAATGTTTATGTCTCTCTCTTTCTATGGGCTCTGAGATTACAGGACTGTTATTATTTTCGTAATTTTTTAAGTACATGGGGAAAGGATTGATGTTTTGAGGTTTATGCTTGTTTTTTGCATTGGGTTTAGGGGGGGTGATGATGTTAAATGTCATCAGTGTTCTGAATGCACTGTGCTGCTCGGAAAACAATGGAATTACCTCAAAATGGAAGTACAGCTCAAAAACTGTATTTTTGGTATTGCTGATAGGCCTGTTCTGAGAAGAGGCATATTAAATAAGATTTAACCTGCGTATAATGTTTTTTAAAATTGTGTCTGTACTGTTCTGCCAAATTGCTAAATACAAATAACCTGACTTTAGAGAACTCCTACTCATTTGCCACAAGCCCCTTCAGAGGGTGTGAAAGGGTCCAAATCAAAATGTTTCTTTAACTACTGAGCAGCTAGGTCCAAGCAAAGGGTAGTCTATCCAGATCCAAGTTAAGTAAGAAAGTTCAAGGATGAGGGCTAAGATATTGGATAATGAAAAGTTTTGTGACACCACAGTAGAGGGCATCTCTGCCATTTGTTACAGCAAAGAAGGGGAAAATGTTCCCATAAAGTTCTACTGCTGTAAAGCAAACAGTTCAAATCCATGAAAAAGCCACTTACCTATAACTAAGTCCCTGGCTGACAGCAGCAGCAGTGGGTTGGTGAAAGCCATTCCATACAACCTGAATCTTGTTGTAGATATGTTTCTGCTGCCATAATCCAACAGCCAAATAAGACCACAACATAAACAGAAATATACAGGCCTACTATAGGCTATGATACGATTGTGACCCTGTTTAAAAAAAACCAAAAAAACAAAAAACAAAAACACCAATATTTGTTCATTATTAGTGGAAAAACTGGTTTTTACTCTTCTGCTACAGATAGCTTCAAAACCAAAATTAATCACTGGTCATCAACTAATGTCCTGTCGCCTCACCATATCCTAAAGTTTTCTTCATAAAATCCTTAATGCATTGCCTTGCAGAGATACCAGTCCTTTTTGTGGCTTTGATATAACAAAGACACAACAGTTAGATTAAGCTAGACTAAGCAATACATACCCTTAGTCTCAGCTATATTTTATGCTATGCTGTTTGCAGTACTAAATGCTAGAGCTCTGACTAGGCTTTGTAAGCAACTGAGAATAAATCAATTTTAAGGAAGAAAGGATTAAAGTTTGTTACTCAGATACTGCTTCTGTTGGAGAGGGGGGACAGAATCTCTATTGGTATTAATCAAAACACACAATTTATGCAAAATAAAATTCATGACTTGCTGCAAAGGAATAATGCTTTTACACATCTTATCTAGGACATAAAGGTAATATTTTGTCTTGGCAATCTAGTAGATGCACAACAGAATATAAACATATTGTGCAATACTAGCACATTAACATCTCCATGCTCAAACATTAATGCTCACTAGAGAATTGCAAACTCAGCTTATTAGAGTGAAAAAACATATCAGTGTGCCCACTGGGACAACTGAATGATCTGCAAGACTAGAACAGAATATCAAAGTTGTGTCAGTTCATACCAGCAAAGCAAATTACATTAGGAATACTTCTAAGTATAATTGCTTGAATAATAAAAATTCATCAAAAAGCTTATTATGACATGCGTCCCTAGCAAAAGCAAGGCTCAAAACAGGAGGACATGATTTGCTAGATACAAAGAGTACAACAGGGGGGAAACAATATCTGTTCCCTTCTCACACATTAAGACAACTGCAAGCCTTTTGTGCCTTATAAGAAAGAACATAAAAGAAATGCCAAAAAGATCAAACCAAAATGATCAATTCTGAGGGAGTTCTGCATCTGTAGGGTTAGTACAGTGGCACATGGCCATGACTTACATGTCGAGGGGAAGAAGAATCTGGCTGAACACTCTGAAACCAAAATGAAAAGAGGAAAGTTACCCAATCTACAGATAAGTGTGTTTACCTCCCCCCACACAACTTCTTGGTTGAAGCTTTTAACAATATCTACAATTAATTTTACAGTTGTCAAGCCACATTACAGCCTTAAAATAGCACAATGTCATAAATCATAAAATCTATTTAAAGAACATATGTCTATAACCCAATTTCTAAAAAAATCCCAACCCCCTTATTTTTTTGACTTTTACTGTTTTTTAACAGCATTATGAACTTTATTTTAAATATAATTTTAAATCTAATTTCCATCCTAATAGTCAAATCATAAAAAATAATCATTCTTAAATTACCAGTATACCATTAACAACAATCTAAGAAAAATTAAATCTGATTAAAAATATGCTTAGATATCATTGCCTCAGATGAATGCACTGAGGCATAGGCACTAAAAATATTAAAACCCAAACCAATAAAACTTCAAGTTCAGTTTGTAGTTGGTTTTCAACTAGTAAGAATGTGGTCCTCTTTGTGAAAACAAAAAAAAATGCATGAGAACAATAAATAAAGGATTGTTTAACATATGCAGAACCATTCTAGTGAAGTGACCTTGTATTACCGTCTATCAAACTTTCCATGAGGCCAAGTTTACTCATATCTTTATAAATGATAAGCATGCACATTTTTCCTTAAAGCTCTAACTAATCTGCAACACCCAACTGGAGTTATATCTATTGTTTGTAGAAAGTAAAGAGAAATTAAAATACCTTCAACAGTGAGTACTGGCAACTGGCTATTACCAGGCAGAACTGGAAGACCCAAATATCCTTGAAAAAGCCCTCTATAAGAAGTACAGAGCCCAGAAATGCAACTAGAATAGCTAGGATGACAGCTAATACGTTTTCAAGGATCTCTCGATTCCTGTATTAGAGGGAGAGAAGAAAAAAAAAATAATTTAAAGCTAGCTATGTCTAGAAAAAGCTGCAAAAGAACAGTTAGGGTCAAAAATTAACAAGGGTTTTGCTACTGGTAGCAAAGTAGTTAAGAATAGATTTGAACTTCCAGTCTACACTAGCACACTGTTCTTTAGCAAAGCTAGGAGCTACCAGGATTTCAATGACAGCAGAAAGTAGTTAGTATCTTACAGAATTTTACTTTAAACAGAAGATAACTTCAGCAGATAATTTTAGAAGTAATTCAAATGTTCAACCAGAAGCATGGTCTGTAATATAAATCTATATTCAAAGGCCATCCAGGATGATTATAAGCCTATGAAAAACACAAGCATGATGACATACCTGTGTATACAATCTGTCATTCATGATTTTCTAATGAAGAGCCTAAAAATACTCTCACTTGGGTAAGATATGCCAAACGGAATACAAATTATCCATATGATATTGCTAGTGCTTCAGAAGAGAATTATGAGTATTCCTCCCTGGACAGAATCACTACTATCTCGTTTAGTTCAAGGAGGTTCATTACCAAAATATAAATACTCTACATATTCCAAAAGCTGGTAACTGGAGGATCACCTTAATTTTATTCCCCTAGGTAAATGCAGCAGGGACAAGAAGTCAGAGTACTAAACAACTCTTCGAAAAAATGCTATGAAACAGCTGACTAATCCTCTCTCTATTGGCCGAAACACTAAATACATGCCAGGTTGTAGACCCTTTCAATTAATTTTTGGAGAGGGCTATATTTTAGATTTAAAGATTGGCAACAAACCTTCCTTTTTGATCATTCAAATATGTTACTGCCTCACTCAGGCAAAGTGAGGGTTGGTTTCCTTTTTTTGATTGCTGGAGAGAAAAGGAGAGTAGCCTCCATTATTTTAGAAAAACTGCATTCAGTATTATTCTTTCATTTTCTCAGAGTACAGAAAATAAGTACAATCCTCTAAGGATAGTTTCACCTATATTAGAGTTTAGTAACTGTTTTTATCTTTGCTTTCTGAGGTCTGGTGACATACAAGGATCTCACCTATCAAATAAAGCCAGAAGAGTTAATCTATCAAAATTGATGCTAATCCAAAGCTTAGGCAGGATCCAAAAGCGATAGTACTGCTTGACTTTTTGAGCTGCTTCCTCTTGAGGTTGCATGTGGTCCTGAAGGTCAGGGCTCAGGTCAATATCTTGCTGCTCCAGCAGATCTGTATCCATTGTTAGCAGCCTGTTCAACCTGATCTGAGGAAGAGAAAGCTAAAAGAAAGTTAGTATTAACAAAAGCTCGTTTATATTGAATCACTGTATTATACTGAAAATTCCTTTGAAGAAAATTGCTAGAACTCTTTAGTTTCACTTTTGAGGAATTACATGTTAAGCACTGTCACAGGCTTCTACTTACTTTTTCTGTCCTGATCTTGGCACACGAATAGGACTAGCAGTAATAACAGTTTGCATACAACACAACTCTTTGGCATTTCAGCATATGCCTTATTTCAAATGAATGTCTTCCAAGCACATTATCCCATTTACTCTGAAAACTTCAAATTTGAAGACAAGTAAACTGATACACAGACAACATACACTACAAGAATAATCCAATTTAAATAAATTACATTTCTTATAGCCAGCTAATCTGCATGCAAACCCATGCTGAACGGTTTTTTTTGCAGGACAAAGCAACATATGCGTGCACCAGCAGTCAAATTCAAACTCACTGAATCCAGAATACACTCAGAAATTAACCAAAGAAAAAGCTCTGCCCTAACCAGTCAAGTAGTATTTACGACTGACTATCATTTATTTTGTAGTTTGTCTAGAGTTCTCCTGAAAATCACAGTAATGCTAACAACCATAGAAGATTTTTAAGGAGGGTACTCAATGCTAGTAAGATACTATAGTATGTACGCATCATCTAATCCACTTTATAAATTTCACTAACAGGCCAAGAAGCATCTTAAGCACTTAATGTACTGCCTTTATTCTTAGACAATGTAATTGTTAAAATGTCATTTAATGAAAAAGCTTCACAGATGTTTAAGGCAAAGAGTAAAATTTCAATATTCATGCCACCTTCAAGTGTCAAAAGTACAGGTTTAGTGTTTGGAGGGGCTTTTTTCCTACAATCATCTAAGTTTAACATTCAATTTCTTGATTTAGAAAAATTTTTTTCATCACTCCTTAAATCATCAGTGTACTCAACTATGCTTAGCCAGCTTTTTCTTCCTAGAAAAATACTAGTGAAAACAACAAGCAGGAACACTCCCTTTCTAAAGGCATTTCAGAAACACAAACCATACTATTTAAGGTAAGCTGAAAAAAAAAAACCTGGTCAGAAAATTGGTCCTTTTTTGACAATTTCTTTAAAGCTTCATTTCTTCAAGGGTAGAATCAGCATAACATTCATGGCACTAATAATAAATTCCAGTGGAAATTTCCATTTAGGAGCATGGGCTGAGCTTTTACAGCCATGAATTTGCCTTGAAACAGAATCATTCCCTCCAATGGGACTACACTGGCAAACCAATAATCGGTAATGCAGCCTCTTTTCTAAAGGCTACATTTTCAAGGGGGACTGTGTAAAGCAAAGCAGGTTCCTCTAGCAGACACCAAGTTTAAAAAGCACATTCTTGATCAAAAGCATGGTCAGGCAAATGGAGGTCTCTTGCTCCTCTGCCAAATCCTAAAGCTGTATTTCATTTTCCCTCTTGTTTAGGTCATTAGGTACTTCGACATACTTTTCTTTGGTTTGCCAGCTTAAGAATCATGACCATTTGCACTGTTTTCATAACAAAATATATGAATTCAGAATTAAGAGTATAGGTTTGTCTGGACTTTACAATAATACAAAAGTTTTCAGATCACAGAACTAAGGAATATTAAAGCTATTTTCAGTATGAGACAGTGCCTTGTTTTCCTAGTCACTCCTTGCATATAAATTTAAATTTTGTACAGCGGACTCCAACGACAGATTTCTAAATTCCTTTCAGGGAAATTACACAAGTGAAGTTTCTTTTGGTCAGAACACAGCATTTAGTCTTTGTGCTGCCTGCTAACCTTAGTAACACACAGAAGGAAAACTCTGTCCAAGTTGTACACATTATCTCGGGAAACCTTTACAAGGTATCTTAGAAGATCCGATTTCTAGGAGTGTTTTTAAACCACTGGGTCTTAGATCAGAGGAAACCAACCAAGTTTTAAAGTGCTATGCAAAAAGATTAATTTGTATGTATATATGAAGACACTACAATACTAAATAACTTCTCATCATTAATCCAGACAAAATTCCTTCACAAGAACAGAACTACCACAAAGAATGATTAATCAGTGCTATAAAATGGGATCGTCTTCTGATTCTTTGCATGCTTTAAAAATAAGTAAGAAAAACTTACTAGATCATGTGGATAAAAGCGAACTGAGGTAGAACTCGATACGTGAGAGTCCGTGTCACTATAAGAACAGGGAAAATACTTCAGATTATAAATTACATTTTATTTCAGCAGGTCACTCTAATTTTCTAGAGTCCCAAATTAATCTTGACTCCTTGTGAATTTTATCTAAATATCTTTAAGTTTTTCCTTCAGTCACTTATAAATGCAAGTAGCCACTTGGTCTCATGTATTGTGGAACATTCCATAGCTATAGTAAGCCAGAAGACCCTTTAATCTTACCCTTAATAACATTTTCTCAAAATCCAGTCTCTAAATTGTCTAAAAAGAACTACAATGATAGTAATTATTCCACTTGAAAAAACAAAAATATTTTATAAGCTGTTAGCTACTGATTTGTAAACACACATGACATCTCTAACAAAGTGCAGAGGCCGCTAGGTGTCCACATGCAGTTTCTCTTAATTCTATACTGTTTTTATCAAGATCCCAAAACTGCTAAAAATAATACATACTTAGCACAAGTGATGCCCTGTGGGACTACCTAAAAACAGAGACCAGACAAAATTAAGAGAATAAAAAGCAGCTATATTTATTGAAGGGCCTTCAGGTACATTTAGGGCAGATGAAGGCCGTCCCAGAGCTACACCCAAAAATGGACGACAGGTCACAGGTTTTCATATTTTTGTAAGTTTGGTCCATTTGCATTTCGGGGGTTAATCCTCCAGTTACAGCTTCAGGTAACGAAGTCATTTATTTCAGGTTTGCTCTCTCCCCATCTCACTTTTGTTTACATTTCTTGGGGCCTGAGATAGTAAGGTGTCCTTGGTTTTCAGGCCTAGAGAGGCATTGTTTTGTCTGACCAAAATGGGAGAACAGTAGCTAACAGTCTATATGGAGTTTAGAGTTATACACTAAAGAATTGCAGAATTACAAATATATGAAAAATATAAAAGCTAAAATCCTAAGGCATCACAAGTATACTGGGCTACTTAAACTGCTTTTGAAAAACTTAAATTTAAATAAAGTTAAACCTCTGGTAAGAAGAGCAAAATTACTTCGCAATTTCCATTCATTAGAGATGAAGAGAAATTTCTCTTACTGTATGAGAGTCCATATCCAACCATTGCTTTTTTCCCCAATTTTGGATAGCTTTTGGATGTTTGTTTTCCATGTAAATCACATGGCTGTAAGACTTGTATCAAATTTATGCAACTTTCCTTCAGTTCCTTGCCTTAAGATAAAAACATTCTTTGTTATCCATTTTACTTCACTGAAACTCAAGTATTCTCTACAGCCGAGATCTGATTATCTGAAGTGGCCAGTTTGCTCCTTCCATTAGCACATACAACTTCATAACAGCAGCCATCAGCAAAGCCATTGCATCTGGAACATGCAAGCAGCAGAGGCAGGGTTTGGCAGCTTTGTGGAAGGAATTCAGAACTTTTTGTCAAAGTTCAAGTCTACAAAAGGCACTCAAATACTCTCACAAAAAGATTTGAAGATGGGAGGTTTTATATTCATTACTCCATAATTCCAAGAGCTATTCCACCTACATGTGGTAGGAATTATAGTATTCAACATGATGCAATAGCTTCAGAGCAATTCTACATAGTGAAGTGGATTGGGGGCAGGCAGGAAGCCACAGGAGGTTTTGGGTTGTTTTTCTTTCTTCTGCTTCCTATCCCTTCAGAGAAAGAAAGGGCATCTTTCCAACAGCAGATGAACCTTCCAGTATGTAGCTGGCTATTTCAACTGCAAATCAAAATTTAGTCTCAGGCATGTTAACACTTCCATGTACTGTTTGATGCCATGTATGAACTTGAGAACAAATTTATCAGTTTACAATGGCTTCACAACTGGAAGTTCAATAGCCATTATGGTCAACAGCCACCTACCTTCTCAAAACCTGGGTTAAATTCTTTTAAAAAGACCTTCTATATGCCAATAAAAAATGCATTTGTCAAGTTCTCAGTTTGGAAGTGTATTGCTTAAGCTAATAGCAGTCTTCATTTTCTGAGATAATATTTAACTTAATGTCATCTTCTAGTAAAAATCACTTAGGTTGCAAAAGTAACAGTATATGGTTAACATATAGTATTGATTTTTTTGGTAGTCCATACTAAACAACTTTTTAAAATTAAAATCAAGTATTTGGTTGCAGTAAGACAAGAATCATCACTCTTGACTGGCCTTCACACACACCAGATGTTGGATGCTCTTCTTGCAGCTGGCTCAAAGTTCACAAGTGACATGTCGCAGCCCCCTGTCTCGTAGAGCGTAGAACTGAACTTACCTATTAAAGAAAAGGTCAAAAGCAGGTCAAAATTTCCTCATGTTTCATCCCATTGGCAGCATCTTCTATTCATTAACTTACTACAGAGATCAATTTCGACATCTGAATTTACATCAGTGTCAAAATATAAAATGTGATTACACATTAATGTGTCACCAGTGCAGACATTAGCTACACAGTTGTCTTTCATACCATTTTACAACTGCAGGACTGAATTAAAGACTTTGTATTTACAAGATACCACCATTAACAGAACAGCAGCACAATGTAAGCTTTTTCCCCTCAGAGAATAGCCACATGAAAAATTTGCAGTGACCAGCTTCTTCAGTTCTTCCCCACCCCCAACAGAACCATCAGTAAATCATTCACTGTCAGCATTTAAGAACATTTAACTGCAACAGACATAACACAAGTATCTTGAATAAAATTCTTCTGAGAAGCCCATGTCTCTTTGAAAAGAAACAAAGACTGAAAGAAGTGACCAGTGATGCTTTATAAGTTAACTCAGGAAACTCAAAAAAGGAATGTGAGGCAGAAATTCATCCTCCAAGCTAGAAACAAATGCTTCAGTGTGAGAACCAAGGATTGCAAACTAACTTCTTAGATAAACCATTTGGACTTACTTCCAAAACACATAATTTTAAAAAGTAGCCAAAGATTATAACTCAAGTGATAAATTACCTTACTCACAATATGATGTTTTTACAGTACCCTCCTCCCAACATTGGTCTGGATCAGAGAGATAAGCATTGTAATTTCCCCTGAAGGCCAGGTTCAATATATTTCAGCTCTGAATGCAGGGAACCTGATTTTGAAACTGATCTCATATGAAATGATCTGCCAACTTCTCCATCTCTTCTATCTTAAAACCCTTCTTAAGCCATGATGCAAAACATGCAATATTCCAAGATCAGCTTGTATAAACAAAAGAAAAAAACCCATTTTGGAGCATGTGAAGAAAAACTGTATACACCTCTCAGCTGTGTCTTGCAGGTTTTCCTTCTGCTGATACAAGATAACAAGCAGTCCCTGCAGAAATACCTAACAAGATCAGAGCTTCCAATCTTTCTCATTTCTGTGAGAACATAACCTGCTTCCAATACAGTGGGTTTTGAATATTTTTTTAACACAATATAATCCTGTTCCAGCTTCTCTTCAGACCCACAGACAATTAAGTTTGATTTAGAAGCATTTGAATCTTAGCAGGTTGAATCCCTCAAACTAGATGCTTAAAACCAGTGAAACAAAGAAAAAATACTGGTCTATTGAAAGTATCTTCATAAAGCTTTCTACCCTCAGAGGAAGCACTTCAGACAAACCAGGCACATACCACAGCCATGCTGAGGAAGCACTTCAGACAAACCAGGCACATACCACAGCCATGCTCAAGGCCATGATTCTGACAGACGGTCCACTCCATAGCTCAGGAGGCACGGACAGTGTGCACCAGAGCTCAGTAACACAGCAGCTCCCTCCCAATATTCAATTACACCTGCCATAGGTGTAAGTACAAAGCTCACTTGGTAGGGCTTTTTCCTCAATGGCTAAGATTTTAATGAAGTGCTTTAGCTAATTATCTTTTGGTTTTCAATGCAGAGTGTAGTAAACAGTTGATGCTGAAGTTTAAAATTTAAACTAGTGGAAGACATGAGGAATCTTCCCACAACTAAAAAAAAACCTTTCGTTACAAAGCTTTATTTCTTAACTGTATAAATAAAAAAATTTCAACAGCAAGCATGGAGATACTGGATAATAGGCTTCAGGTTCTACTCAATACAAAAATGTTCATAAATTATTATGGAAAAATCTCCTGGGCAACCAGCTGTTAAAAAAACCAAGGAAGTTTCAGTTAAATTCTTCATGGTTTTGCATTCCTGAACAGAGATCCTGGAAATTAAACTTTTAAATTAATTAAATTCTCATCACAGAAATTAGAATAGACTACTTGGACATATAACTTCCCCTTCTCTTGGGCTGAGAGAACACATCAGATACATTTATTTTAGAAGAAGTTTACTGAACTACTACACTCACTCATATCTACAGTTCCCTGTCACCCAACTTATCTCTGAATCTGTCAAAATTCACTGCATTTATATTGCTGCTGTAAGTACTGCACTGCTGCAATGGGATATAACAAACCTGATTAATAGAGAGGCAGCAAACAAACAGAACACTTAATTCCAATTGTTTATACACAAACTGCAAAATGGACTCAGGATATGTCATGCTTGCAAATCACCCATCTATTAATACAGGCTTCCTATTGAAAAGTCCCTGGTAAGCAAAGGACAGCTTCTCACTAAAACAAAATCTTTTTCTGCCTCCTTTTGTTTTTCTTTTCCTGTTTTGATTTGGTTTGGTGGTTGTTGTTGTCGTTCTGTTGGGGCTTTTTGTTTGGTTGGTTTAAATACAAAGATTTTTCAGAAAAGCCTCAACTCATCTCGGTAGAAAACTTGACAGGACTGTTCACTGCTGTTGGTGACACAAACTCTCAAGTGTGACTGGAGATAATATGTCTGAGCTCCAAAGTCCTATCAATAAGTACTTTTTAAACTCTGTGAGATAGGAACAGCTTCCTCACACTACACAAATTCTAACAAAGAATTTCAATACTCAAGATTCAATACATATGGATATACCTACCATTTTTATTTACTCTAGTGACTCTTTCCCATTCCTAGGCCTACAACAGCATTCTCTGAAATACTTTGAATAGCATCACATTGAATAAGCTTCAGAAAATTCTCTCCGAAGCCTGTAGTTTTATCAAGTTGTGAACAAATGGGAGACTTCAAAGATTATTTTGCAAATCAAGAAATATGATCAATAGCACATTTGCCCACTCAACATAAATGTCTCTAACTTCTCCACAAATGGACTAAAAAAAAAAAAACCAAAAAAAACCAAAAATGGAGAGATGTAAGTTCTTAGCAAATTAAGGTCACCCAAAGAAATATTCTATTTGGACCAGGTTACAATAACAAACCAAGACATTGATACCCAAGCACACAAATTCAAAATACATCTTCATTCTGACATGGAAAAGAAAAGACAAAGGTATTTCCTTTGAAGCAAGCTTCCTTGTTCCACAAGACCAAAATATGTCATCACCACATCCAGAGACAGCCATGTGACAATTCACATTATATGAACTCATATTCCCACAGTTAAGGGCATCAACATAAGCAACAGGCTGATGAGCTTACACAGACAAAACCTGGAAGACTTAAACAGCTCAGGATCTAACTAAAATAGTGCTCTGATGGTTTCCTCAGCTAAGTTATCTTCAGTTTGCTTCCCAGTTTTACATCTAAAAAGTATTACTTTTTCTCAAACCTCTCAAACTAGTTCACATGCAAAGGCTTACTGACATGTTGAAATCTACATCATCATTAGATCCAGATATATTTGCCTTCTGCTTCAGTCAGTATTTTTAAAATCCTAGTCAGCAAAACCAAAGTCATCAGAATTTGACTACTTGGTAGACTGCTAGGAGCTTTATTTCCTAAGGTCAAAATTTTAACATCACCTATGGTATGAAGACTTACATGTTTTCAGCTAGAACACTTCAAAACAGCTCATTTTTTGTTCCTATATTAAGTTTGCCAAAAGAGTAACTTACCTATTATACCAAATTCCAGACTACAACATGGATATTTTCCATAGGAATAATGGGAAGTGAATATTTTCTACATGTACCTTTGAACATGCTCCCACATCCATTCCAAATAAATTACATCTATTTAATTATAAAAATGTACTGAGTAACTGCTTCTAAATTGGTTTCAATCAAATAAGTAACCAGTGTATACATTTGTCTTTAGAGAAAAGTTTTGATATTCAAAACATTCAACTGCCTTCATAAATTAAAATACTTAAATCTGAAAGATTATTGCTTGTTATATAAACAATACAACCAGAAGTCCAATGTAGCAGCATAATTGTCTTGTAAAGCTCTAGATGGACAGTTCTCTTTAAGCACAAAAGCAATTAACAAAAAAACAAACATCTAGCCAAGGACAAGAGTCTGTTATTTCTGTTTTTTCACCCCTGCTTCAGACACTGGCCATCTGTTCTACTAACTCAGTACTTGGATTCCTAACTGCTTCACAAATCCTAATTTGAATTTAATCAGTCTTCACTGCAAGGACTGAAAAATCCCACCTACCTGTCTAGAGAATCAGATATTAGTGAGAACAAAAAACATCAGTACTGCCACACTGTGCTCTGAAAACCATCATTCACTTAAGTCACGGCACACGTTTTGTTGCTTTTGTGATTTGTCTTATATCAATCCTGCCTATAATCAAAGCATTTGGTTTGCCACCTTTCTTTTCTGTCCTGCATTCCCTCCATTATTTACTTCACATTTACTGCTCCACATCAAGCTGCTTTTCCATCCTTTCAAGTTCCTCCCCCTTCAATCCTCCAACACCACAATTGACAAAAATCTTCCTACTTTGAACCTGGAAGACGGAAGATAGTGCCTCAAAGCATCTCTTGCCCTACTCCCAGAGCAATGCCCAGTTGAAGACAACTCTATCGTCACCAGACCAGGTGTGGGATGGGTATAATACAGTGAGGCTCATCCTAGGTAAAATAAGCCACCAGAATCAAAGTACAGACAAGAAACTTTAAAGCAAACAAAACCAAAAATTGTGTGTCTTGTTAAATGCTGCAGCTTGACGTCAACACGAATAGAAAAAATACTGCACTGGTAAAGGAAAACATGAGCCCTATATGTGAGGGCTTTTAAAGTAAATGAATACATGCCTTGCTTGCCTTTCCAAGAGGATTTGAATTAAGAAACTCTAATATGCGCTGTACAGAGATATATAACCCCATCTGCTATGTTTGTCACTGGTACTTCCAGTTGGTATAAACCGAGTTTTGTTTCCATATATTTCCCCAGGCACTATTTTCAGGATTCTTTTTTGCCCTGGGTAGTCACAATGATTTCCACAGTAACAAAGAATTGGTCATATCTCCTTCATTGCTTCAATTTTTATTCTGATGCTGATCAAGGAAAAAACAAACTACAACCTTCTTCCAAACCCAAACCACAGACAATCTAAAGTAATAGGGTCATCTTTCACTGTAAGATATCCTGGGATAACAGAGCAAAACCAAGAGCCTTAGACTCAATGGAAACCAAAAAACAGTGTTACTTATTCCCTGACTGAGGGTTAAACCCACCCCCCAAAACAACAAAAAACCCCCAAAGAAATTAACCACGTACCCCTTATAAGGAAAGATACTTTCTTGTCAGGCCTGATAAAGGAATCATACACATGAAAGCTCGCACCATTTTGCCAACTATTTTACTCTTAACAAAAGATAGCACCTGTTACACAAAACCTGCTGCACAAACTGGAAAATTTCATTTTGCTCAAATAACTCAAGAAGATCCTGTCTATAGCAGCTGCTTTCTCTCAAAGGATTCTAAACAAGACACTCAGTTTCAAAACAGGAAACAAATCCCTATTATACATTAGATTTCTACCTAGCAGATCCTGGAAGTTTTGTGCCTCCCAAAGACAATGTGATGTTCCATATAATTGTAAGGACAGTACAGGCAAAGTTTCAGAAGAATTGAGTTGTAAATTTCTGAAAATTCCAATACACAACAAATACAATGAATATGCCTTTTTAGAGAGCCTGAATGCCATGCTGAATTTCATATATGATCTACACTGATTTCTGCTAGAGTATAGTAATTCAAGCTCTTAAATAAGGTAGACCTAGGTTGTGTATTAAATGGCAAATTCCACAGAACTCAACTGTCTTATTTTGGGTAAGATGAACCAAATTCTTCAAATAAATAATGGTGGCCTCAAGAATATATCTCAACAGTAACCTTGGACAGATACAACCAGTATAACATAATTTCAGAGTTATATTTCAAATATATTTTTTCCAACAAGAAATAAGAGTCCAAATTAAATACAGAAAATGAGTTTCATATGATGAGCTTTCATAGTTGAGAGACACATGCAAGCACTGAGATTGAAACAATAACACTTCCATCTGGAAAACAGTAAAGCAACAGAATCTACAATGAAAATTACTAGATAACTAGATCATGTGTATTTATTACATATGTAGTTAAATTCTATAAAATATCTCAGTAGGTCAAAGTGGTTTTCAGTTTTGTTTATATTCAATTTTTCCTTATATTGCAGCTAGATGATGCAGAAAAATGAGGACTCAGTCAGACTCACATTTAAAGGGTTACCACAGACTGGCAACTCATGAAGTCTTCCCCATTAGTGGGGTAAGATGACAACTCACTTATCTTTTAGAACTGGGTTACAGAGAGGTCTGAAACAAATGTTTTGTCAGTGTTCTGATCACACCAGTACTTTTAGGTTACTACAGCTGACAGCTGCTCAAAATTCCATCACTGATAATTGTCAGTGCTCAAGATGCCCACTTTAATAATTGAAGGTAGAGTTACATATTAACGATGAAGACATAAGTAATTCAGGCCATGTATAGACAGCTGCAAAGATCCCTGCCAGGAATTTTTCCAAACCTGCCCGTGCACTACTATGTGACAGATCAGTCATTTATTAAGACCATCTTAACTTCTCCCTAGCAATTTTATTAGCTGCATAGAAGTTAATAATCAAGAATACCACATAAAATGGACCATGAAGAACTAAAGGGGCACTAGAAAGCTCCATAAAATGATGACATTTTATATAAGAAAGAGTCCAGATTTACTTCCAATACCAAGATCCTAAATTAACTTGTACATTAAAAGTGAAGCATGCATTTATGTAAGTAATTCTTTTTTGAACATCAGCTAAGCAACTCATCTAAAAAAGGTAAGATCAAGAATCCCTAGGAGCCATAACAAGTTGGGTTTTTTTTCAGGAACCAGAAGATCCCCAAAGTCTCCAACTCTGCTCAACTTCCTGCAAGACCACAAGAAAAATTTATTACTTGTGTTACATTGTTCAAATCAAGAAAGCTCTCACACCATCATTACTTGTATCTATGCCTCCTTATTTCTCATCATGCATTTGTTAGAGAAAGTGCCTCGAAAACGCAATGAATTGATGAACAACATGGCCTTCCTAAAACATACCTACAAGATTCAGAAACAAAGCTCAGGTTAGCTGATTTTCACTGCATTATTACCAATAAATCTGCCGTATTAAAACTTCCATGTCACCAAGGTTACATAAGGCCTGCATACCAAGTTCATCGTGCAAACTGCTACCGCCTACAGCAGATGCAGTGGCATGTGATGCTTCTAAGTGGACACTCCCATTTCTCACCAGCAAGGAGGCGCTAGCACCGGGCACAGCTGCCTGGGAAGGGGGGCGGGACTGCACTCTGACCTGGGAGGAGCACTGCTGGCCTTGCTGACCATCTTGAAGGCTACGAGAAAACACGCATGGGGGACACATTACCAGGAAGAAGTGAAAAGGAGCCAGAAGTGAAGAAAAAAAAGGTTTTTCAGTTTAAAGAGGAAAACTTTTTTTTAAAAGAGTATAGTAGCATTAAGCAGCCAATAGTTAGGGTTGAAGTAATTCCTAAGTTCATGTAACAGAGTATTTAGGCACTAGTTACATCAAGTAATCTAGAGATACTGTTCCTGCCAACTTCTTAGAATTAGCATTGCTTTCTAGTATCTCCCCCAGTCACCCAACAGGTACACTCTTGTAAATCTTAATTTATAGGTGCAAAACCAAATTACTGGTGATTAGTTAAACTACAGACTAACCTGAGGTATCACCTATATTTAGTACTGACTACTCCAGTCTTCTCACATTACTTGGGGTCCTTTTTGTTTATTCAGGTATGACCTGATCAGCTGTTTAGCTGGCTGTTTATGGGGTTTTTTATTAGTCACAGAGACAACACCTTTATTATTATTATTAATCCACGCTCTAAATAGAAAACATCTTTAAGCTTTGTTAATGGCCATATGATACCACAGACCATGTAGGTAACTGAAGGAATATGTTTGGATTCAGAACTTCTTTGAACATATTAAGACACTCTATAGAAAGTTATTAATTGGTAAAAGTTTTAAGTTGATTCTGAAGTTATTTTGAAGTCACTGCAAAAGCTTTATTACTCACCAAAACACAGGTTTTAAAAAGTCAGCCTGGGCTTCAGAGAAATTTGTACATTTATAGTCACGAGCAGACAATGTTTGAAAATGTTAATTCTCTTCACAGACTTCCATTGCAAAACTACTTTATAAAGCTATTTAGTAAAGTTAGATCTTTTTAATAGCTTGTTTAATATTAAACTTTTAATATTAGATATGACAAAGTGTCAGTACATGATGTTTACAGTGTATCATACCATCTTTGCAAGAGCAGTGGTTTTATTATCCTTCATTTTGTGGATTTAAAGAATTTACATTATACAGTCATTAGCAGTGGCATTATCTTACAGAAAAGGTTTTGTACTTTAAAGACTGGAAAATAGCTTAAACGCTCCTTTGAAAAACAATATGTATCACCTGTTGCTTTTAACATTCACTGTTTACAGTGTGATGCTACAGTTGGCAAATGAGGCAACTAAAAAAAACAAGATCTTACTAAGAGTTGAAGGGTTATATCTGATGTACTTGCTTTTAATAGTATTTTCTACATCATCTACTTTTCAATTCTTTTGTTAGAGCATCACTGGAAAACAAAATATGGACAAGAATAGGTGTTAAGAAAAGCTCATGCAAAATAATGCAGACATGCACGCAGCTCAGGAGGAAAACACCTGCAAGTCGTTTATCGTATTCTAACCTATTATAATCTGAAATTTAAATTCAGTATTTTGCTGCTGTACACAAGACTTTCAGTGAGCAATGCAGCAACAAGAGCCCTAGGCAAGTTCACAGATGTGCCAGCCTTCACTGTGTCCCTTAAGTATTATCAGCAACACCAAAACAATACTAAACAATACTGCTTTCCTATAAATAGCAGGTACATATCAAGAGGTATATACACAGCTGCCTTTTGAATAGCTATCCACATCTATGTCACAATTAAAAAATCCCACCAAAATGTTGATGTCAACCAATAATTGCACAGATATGCAAAAAAATGTGTTTATTCTCTGCCTAACTGATGATTATAAGTATAAAATTCTGCTTCATACAGCCATTTACACACATGCATACACCACTGACTACATGGGATGCCAATGCATACTTATTTTTAAAGTGCCCAAAACACTGTTGACATTTAGACAGGACAAAAGCAGGGGTGGATGGCATTTTATTGTGGATTTTCTGTTTGTTTTGGTTTTTTAGGATACCAGGCAAAATAATCTTGTGTCTAATTTAGCATCAAGCTAGCAGAATTTACTATACCAGGTTTTACCTGTCTACCATTGCCAAAGACACGCATATATAATGCCATTGTCTCCTTTACTCAATATTTCACAGAAGAAATGAAAAGTAACTGCAATCATGGATAGGAAATTTAAAAAGAAACCAGGTTTAACTCAACAGGTCCTAGGGAACATTTCCCCAACATCCAATTTTATGACAGAGTTAAAAGATTAGAGATTAAAGTTTTGCTGGCAAGAATAAGAAACACAACATCAGGGCAACTAAAGATTAGTAAATACTCTTAGAAGTTAAATATCTGAAGTCATGGATTAGCAATATCAGAAATTAGACTGGGGCAGCTTACCAACAGCATATAGGAGTGATGTCAGTACAATTGCAGCGATATTTTGAAAGCTTCTTAGTGGTAACTGGCTAAAAATGTCTCTATATTTCTTCACATTTTTTCTTTAGGCATGATTTCTTTTCTTTTAAATCTTTCTTAAGGGTTTCCTTCTTTCACTAACACAGAATTTACACTAAAATTAAGCTACCCATATAGAGCAAAGGGTTTTTTTAGGCTGTTCATCTAGAAATTAGAACACTAATAAATATATTTTTTCAGATACATTCCACAGTTGATAGCGCAAATGGAATTTGTGTCAAACAAATATGAAAGCACTTTGGTGTTTGGTTGGACCGTTTGACTCCACTCCAAGGAACAGTCATTTAGCATCATGAACAGCGCTTTGAGTAAATTAACCTCACGAAGTATACAAGTCTGAATATGTTTATATTATAAAGTATTTTTGATAATGTATATCATTATGCTAGAGAAAGTACAGTGAGCAGTTTGGGGTGTTTTTTTTAAATTAAGGATGGAACAAATTTAGATAACAAAGATGCTTAGAGGAAATACAGGGCTAGACTATTTAACCTGCTTTTTTACCCTAGAACATCTTGTCTGATTAAAAAGTTACTCCCACTTCACAAAGTGAAATTCATGATTCACAAAGTTCACAAAGTTATTTCACAGTCTCTCACTGAAGTCAAACTTAAGCCATGGGAACTTCAATGACTGCACTAGCAGGTGAAAATGAGGCAGCTGTCAACCACAGTTTAAAACAGAGTCCTTTATTTTCCCTACTTTACACCTACAAGAAAGAAAACACTTTTCTAAGTAATACACAGGGCTTTCATCAGTCTGCACAGCCTCTTATGCAGCAATACACAAAACTATACTACCCTCCTTTATTAAAAAAAAAGAAAAACAAAAAAAAGCAGAGGCAAGTGAAGGCAACCAGGTAAAGCAAAAGTGATCTTAAAGAATACAAAGTTTTATCATCCTTTACTATGAAGTAAATCACTAACTTGAACACCCTACATTCAGCAAGACCAAAAGCTTAACAAAAAAATTCTGAAATTACATGATTACTGCTTCATACTGCACTAGCCGCTAAAAACACATCTAACTAGTTTCAGTCCTTGATATGACAGAAGTCAATCCTTCATCTATTAGATTTCTAGGTACCATTCCTGCAATCCCCCTGTGCCTGAGGAAAATTTGCAAACGTAGTCCTCAAATATTTCAGTGGTGAGACAAAGATGGCACAATTCCTCTGCCATCCTCTTTTGTAAAATATTTTCTTTTTATTTGCTCAGCTTCTACAGCTTTTCCTAGTTCAAAAAAATATGTAAATATTCCCAAAACACAAGAACAGTTTAGCATATGAAGGAAAATCATTAAGACTATATAACATATATCAATTACTCCTACATATTTATCATGTAACTGAAGGAAGAATTACTTCGATACTCATAGGGGATGTTCTTACAGGCCATATTCTCCTCACCAGATTCTCCAATACCATAAGCAACCAAGAAATTGAAAGACTTAAACCACAAGTTTAAAAACTTATTTTGGTTGCTGTTTCTACTGTTCAGGCTGATAGATCAAACAGAGCCACTGTACGTAACAAATCACTAGGCTCAGCAGTGTGAACAAAGGGACCAGTAAAGGTTGGGGGACTCCTGAGATACATGTACACAGTACCTTTTAAACGTTGCCAAGGCTTGCAAAGTGCCACACAATTAGATTTAACACTAAGCAATAATGGGCATTCTATTCACTTCATTATTTCTCTTGTGCTGTAAAAAGCTGCAGGATCTTCATAAAGGTTTACCTGTATTTCAGATTTGGAGTCTCTGTATGTACTTAGCTCTTTATAATGTTCTGTCATTTTGCTTATCTCTCACAATCATGTTAATCATGATGTTAAGCATGATCACAGTACTAGTCCTTAATGCTTACTTTCTTCAAGAAAAGAAAACCAAAATGGGGAGTGCTGATACTGTTTTCTTAGGTTTCTCTCATTGATTCAAAGTAAAAGTTCCTAAAATTTTTGATAAAAACCACTGAAGCTAAGCTTGTTAACATTAGTTAATTTTTATATCAATCTGAAAACAGCTATAACATGTTAGAGACTGACTATCCTGACCATTTTTAAAATAGTGCCACATATACATGCACAATTCAACAAGCCCACAGTGACATGCAGTGACAGCTCAAGGAGGTTATGGTGGGGAAGGAAGTAAAAAGTGCTTTTCTGGCAACACTGGTGGGTGTGGGGAAGTGGTCTGCTGCATGCATGCTAAATATGGTGGAACATTTAGATACCCTACCTGAGGGGTGATCCGATGAGCAATGTAGGAGGGGTAGGGTTACTCCCTGCATTGTGCCGGCGTCGTACTGCCTGACGCCTAAATGTGCTGCGTTCACGGCGAAATGTGACAGTCTCCTCGCTGGCTTGTGCTGCTGCATCAAGACAGACTTTAGGTCAAATAAGAACCCATCCTAGTTACGTACACAGCAACTTAAGACTCCTTTCTTCCCTCTGACCCTCCCCAAGTTAATGCACTTCACTTGCAACAACAAAAGTAGCTTATGCCCTAACTGTTCAAATAAGCTGCCTCAAGACAGGATCACAACACACAGTTATTAGCAAAAATCTGGGTGGCTGGGGGAGTGTTCTTGAATATACAGTTTACTTTTTTTTTTACCCCCAGATCCAAATAGCTAGACTGCAAAAGAAGTTGGATAGCCCAAATCTCTTCTGTTTACACACAGCAGGAGAGACAACTGACCTCACCATTTATCCCACTGAACAGATAATACGGAAAAAGCCTAAAGGACAACCTATCAAAGTTGTCTACCACTTCTCACCACAATCTTCTCAATTTTGTAACTTCTGCCAAATAGGTAGGGTTGAGGTTTATCTCATCACAACTCTTTCAGGGAACAATTCAAGAGTAGCTGCTTTTTTTTTACCCTCATAAGCATCAAGGGATACATATTGCTCCTTCTAGACTAGTTACAATATAATTTACAGAGGCAGGAGGTTGAGAGTAAATGAGAGAATAACTTCTTTGTAAGGACTCATGGTCCTTTTGTTATTTTGTTATTTTGACTCCCCAAACAAAAGGTTTGGTTCATTTATAAAGAAACATCCTAAAAAACAGTTTGTATATATTCAAGGGATTAAAATATTTATCCACATATTATCCCCCAAAATCCATCTGTGCTCCTTACGCTCTACAGTCTGAACAGTTCCAGATTTGGACTGCTTCATGGTGTGTCTACAATCTGAGAATTCTTCCTCCTAAGCCAAGGAAGCTCCTAGCCAATTTGAATGGAGAGCACTAAAAAGAGCTCAAATGAATGGGCCGCAGAGAAAATAGGGTTTGGCAGGCAAGTGAAGGAGGAGAAAAAAAAATTGACATGAAGTCAGTGCAAGAGAAGAATCACAATCTTGATAGGGAAGTCACAACTTGGTAGCCAAGAAGCCTGTTACTAGAGTGAGAGAACCAAGAATTGTGTCAAACAAAAACCAAACACCCCCTCTTGCCCCCCCCCCCAAAAAAAAAAATCCCAAACCAAACACGGAGAGCAATAGCAGAAATACTACAGGCAGAGTAACCCATACGTGCTTCAGCACATTTCAAGTTACAACACTGCTGTCATTAAGCTTTCAACACTTACCAGCAAACATTCTTATGCTGGTCTACAGGGGACAGCAACCTATAGCAACCTACTACTGTTGTGTACTACTGCCATAGCTCAAGGAATAACAGCTGAAACCAGAGCTTCATTCATCTATGAACCACAGGTTACCAAATGAATTCTCTATCTGAGGCCATAATCTATAGTTTGCTTTAAAACAAAAGAAGCCACATGAAGAGATACACTTCTACACCAACATTCAAGCTACAAGCATTTCATTACCAAAACTACAGAAATTAAGGGGATTCTTAATTCAGTCCTTTCCTGTACTTTGAGGAAAACAGGGGATTACTCATTCTCTCCTCATTCCTCTCCACAAGTGTTTTTACAATTCTAAGCATTAATAGATTATACTACCTTTTCAGGTTATTTCAGCAAGAATTCAGTTTCTCCTGTGGCTTAATATACAGCTTTATTTTAATACACTGCCTAATTTCTTTAAGCATTTCTTTATAGCTCTCATACTTGGGCGTACAAAGCAAGTGAAGCACACTAAACAAGACAGACTGAATCCTTACACACGAGGTCAAAACTGTCCATTAATTTTGGGTGACAATTCGTAAAGCTCATTTTTTCTAGGATACATATCAGCATATAAAAATTCATATTAACAACACGGTTTCCACTGAGTTCAGATGCAAAAGCAATTCTGGTAATCAGACCATAGTGAACCACCATTAAATAAAGAACAGTGACTAGACTTAACTGAAATGTAAGTATAATTACCATTAAGATGGTAAACATCAGCATTGCATCTTAACTACCATTTGCAACTACTTATCAAAAGCAGTGTTCAAGTGCAATTCTTTAAGGTAGCCTATTTAACACTGACATCTGTTTTTCTTTAGCAAACACCATCTTCTGCAATAACTGAAGCAGAGACTATGCAAACACTACAGATTCTTCCTATATAGTTCCAATTTATCACTACAGCAAGTCTGTCTCAAGGACTAACAGAGGCAGTGTCTTGTGGGGAAACTAGAGATACAAACATGCTTGGAGATAAAAATAAAACAAAAAAACCTCATGTGTACTTGGGGATTAAATTCAAAGCTCTACAGGCAAACTGCTTTGGCATTTTCTAATCTTTTATTATTTCATTTTAACTTTTAAAAGTCAAAGCAGATTTTGGTGTAGCTTTCTACCTGTTTTACCATGAGATTTTTGATTCATCATCTTGAAACTTTTGTTCAATGCACATCTTCTATAGACATGCTTCCTGAATGTAGGTGGTGACATCCAGGGTCACTACACGACTCTACAAGTTTTTGAAAAGACTGCAGGGCTTTTCAGACCAACAAGTTCCAAGTCTGCTAACATTACACAACATTGCAAGAAACTACATGTTGAAAACATGACTAAGGAAGTTAAAAAAAAAAAAAAAAAAAAAAAAAANAAAAAAAAAAAAAAAAGCTAGCTGATAAAGTGTGGAAAGCCAAACTGAGCAAGTTTGCTTTTGGTTGTAAAGGAAAACCAAAGGGGTTGTTTTGTTTGTTGTATCAGCCTTTTTGGTTTGCTCAGTTTTGGGGACAGCTTTTTGGTGGATTTTTGTTTTTAATATAATTTCATAGAAGACACACAATTTAAAATACATTTATACCAGTATGGAAAGCTATTTATGTTAACTCATTATTTGTGTTTCTGCATGTCTTTAACGGGATGGAGCAGTGCAACTGCTTGTGAGTTCACCAGTATGAAGTAAGATAAAAGTTCCTAACTTACCCTCTACCATGATCTGAGAGCAGTTTTACCATGTCTTAATATAAATAGGCTTTCTTTAATATTTACAGTGTCACACACACACTCCAGTTACTGCTACTTAAAATAACTTATCCTAGTCCCCAGAAATATAAGATCCAGCATCTACAGTCATGTACAAAATCTAGATGTAACAGGAAGAGATAACACAGGTAATGCTTTTAAAGTGCCTGCTTACTTTAGTTAAATCAGTAGAGGAAGACAAGCTTTTCAGCTTACAGAATGTTTGTTAAAGGTGCTCTACAGTTTTCTGTATTCTACATTTCCATGCTGAATCACTACACTTAATGTCAAGAAATGTAAGCATTTCCTCTGCATGTTGTGATATGAATGCAAGTCCTCAACATTACCTATTCTCAAGAACAGAAAAATCATGTTTGAAGTTCAAGGTGCACAAATTACAAACACAAACCTACACCCCAGAGATCAATAAAATAAGAGGTGGAGACCTAGTGAAAACCTTGTGGCAAACTTAAACCCTCACATGCCTGTTCCCAAATATAATACATTTAATTTCAAAGAAGAAATAATGACACTTGTATCTGTTAATGAATATGTGTTTGCATGCATGGTTGCATTAAAATTAATGCTTCTGATTGGAAAAGAGCCAAAATAGCAGTTACATGCTTAAGTCATGAGGACATCATCACCTTTTTATGTTCACCTCTGTAGTTTCTCTAGGTTTTAAAAAGAACTGAAGACTCATAGTTTTACCCTACAACTACACAATTGTTGTGTAAGACACCCAGCTTTAAGAAACAAAGTACAAATATTTTCCTTTGAATGGGAACATTTATACAAAATCAAGCCAAAACATTTGCAACATCTCCCTCCAGCTAGTTACCAATGCTTTCAACCAAAACTTAGAACGTAGAAGCTTAAGAAGCAAAACATGAAAAAGCAGAACTGCCAAAATTTTATTGCATCAACAAGACCATTTCATTTTGCTACAAAAAAATGCTAAACCCAATGGCTTACATAAATTCTGAAATACAAGTTCTTCGTACGAAGATTCCTGGGAAGATTTAGTATGAAAGTAATATAAAGGTGAAGTATCCATGTGGAAAACCATAAAGGTTCTTAGCATAAAAACTGCAAACAGCAGTCTAACTAGAAAGCAAGCAAGAAAAAAACTATCAAAGCAGAAAGTCCCTCACTCTTCTCTGGAAAGAAGGAAAAAAAAACCAACAAAAAACCACTACACCCCTCCCCCCATCACTTAAAGCCTAGATGGAATTGAACATTAGTCGGGTTAAGCATGGTTAAAGGTGTGCACAGAACCTGAGTGATGCTTGGACTTACCATTTCTCACCCTACCAAACGGGGAATTGTGATCTAACTATTTTCAATCACTAATTACTAAGTCTACACATTCTCATCAAGAGCTGGCATGAATAGCTTTTGGCTCATGCACTCACATAAGCAAGGAAATAAATCTCTGTTCTAACATGAACATACTTTGCCAAACCAAACAGCTGAAACGTTATTCTTCTGTATTGAGCATCTGTATCTCATTTGTGTTCAAAACCTGAGAGAAGATGTACTTCACATGCATTTATGGGTAAGCACTACCATTCTCCTCATGGTTGAGGCATTTATAGTTTATTTTCACATGCCCTGACACTGTACTAAAAACCACACTTGAAAGATACCCAAATAGAAGGAAGCAGTCTGTTCAGTCCATATCTTCAGTATGCAGTTGTTAATCACCATATTATTACACACCTTAATAAAACCTACACTTGCAGTGACTACTTATACTTCTCTGATAAAAAAATCAGAATACTGGCTTGGAGTATTATAACTGACTGTGGATATTTAATGAAAAATATCACTAATGACTGTTTCTGAAGAAAGATGTGAGCAGCAAAAGAGAAACAATGAAGAACAGAGTGATATCTCCAAGTTATAAACTTTTGCTAGAAAATAGTGCAGAAGAAAACAACACAATTTAGGAGAGAAAGTAAAGCCCAAGACTTCAGTGTTGTGGTAGAATTTATAAAAAAGAAAAAAATGTAAGTCTGAAACTAGCCTGGAAAAGTATTTACAATTACGTCAAAACAGTCACTACAACAATCTGAAAAGCAAAACACTATCAAGGAGGGAACAAGCAGGACAATAAAACCATCTGGTTTGAATTCTGAACCAAATATTTTTACAGACCAGCTTGACAGTAAAATTTTTATACTAAGGCCAAAGATAAAACTAGGAGTCTTAGTTATTCTATTTCATTGTACTTCCCACTTGAATTATTCAACTTTTAAAAACATTAGGCTACTCACATAGACCTCTTGAATATAATGATGATAATTGCATCACGTCAAAGAACTAAAGCTAAACATCATCTGATTCCCTGCCCAATACAGACCCTATATCCTGGGATTTGGGTGTCAATACCTAGTACTACGTTCATGTAGTAGACAAATGTTTGTAATTGACGTTAAACTTTAATAAAGTTAGCTCTGCTTTGTATTTAGATTTATTCACCTAAAGGAAAAGATGCTGTAAATCTTCAGAACACTGTGTAACCAAACGTTAATTAGTGGCCAACTTCAATACATTCTGGAGTTTCATCTCACAGCTACATTTTGCAGCAATGTGAGCAATTCCATCAGAGCTCATAGAGCTTTTAGAACTTTCTTGCTTATACCAATAAACCCAGGTAGATCTACAAAGCAGCATGAAGAGGCAGCTTCATTTTTATCTAATATCAAAAATTCCTATTCAACTCCTGTTTGAGATGAATACTTAGCAAATACATGAACAATACATACAATAAAATGGAACCACTCTTCCCAAATCAAGCAAAAGTAATCTAATGAAAGCCTCTGTATTAGCCATAAATACCAGAAAGGGGACAAAACAGGATCGAGTCCCCACAAAATGTACTAAAATTTTGCTTTACTAGGAAGTGGTTAACAATTAATAGACGCATGACTCATTCCAAGTGTTATTTCATCGGTAAGTTTCAAAACTGCAGAAATTCCGCAGCAGCCTCATATCATTCCTAACACTGTCTACATCTTTAAGTGTTTAAAGGTAGCAATCTGACCTCTACTGAGATGACAAGATATACAACATCAGAGAATTCTGTAAAACTCAACCTTCACACATAAAAGCTGTGACAGTACAGTATGATGCTTTCCAAGTCAGATATTGTAAAGGGCTAATATTAAAAATTCTGTCATGCTTGAACCAAATGCCATGTGCATTACAACTCTGCTAGTTAATAACTAAAAAAAAAATCAAGTAAAGGAATACAATCTTTTGATTTCAATGAAGAATCTCATCCAGAAAAAAGCCCTTTCTACAGCTGATCTGCTTACCTGGGTCCAGTTACAGTAGGGTCCTGCTGAATACATGAATAGAGATAGCCAACATACATGCAACCTGATCACAGGAACTTTACACATTTTTCAGTTTCTACCATTTCTGAACTCCAATTTCTCATGCAAAACTGGTTTAGTAGTTTGAGCATAAACTGGCAGACGCACAGAAAACAAGATTAGAAGCCCCATCTCCTGTAATTATATTAATTCTGTCTACAGGAAAACATAGCAAAAACTAAAGCCATCAGAAGCATGGAACAGCTCTACAACACAGGCAAATTGAGTCATGACACAGACCGTGTGCAACATCAGCACAGTAGGAAAAAAGTAATATATTGCTAGCAGCTGACATGACCCTTGGCTGAATAACAGAGAACTGAACTGCAGTAATCGCAGGCAGACACGCTAAGCATATATGTACAAATACAGACTGAAGAGATGAACAGGTTTCCATGTGTTATATGAAACACAAGACTAATCCAAACTCACAATGCCCTACTTCGCCTGCCTGTAGAGGTGTACTGCAAACCTCAAAACACAGAAAACAGTATGAGCTGTTACTTCAATATTGCTATGCAATGTACAGAAGGAAAAATGTATCACACTACATGCAGTTTTATTTACAAAAGGGTATGCATCTCAAGAACTTAAAGTAAGTAAGCCTTAAACTACAGCAAGCTGTAAAACAGAGTAGCAACTTAAAGGGCACATATTTTACAGTTAATAAAGAACTGGAGAGAACACTTGACTTTTCAAGCCAGCTCAATTTTCACAGAACATCACTGTGTTATATACAGCATTATGGTGGTTCTTTAAACGGTTACAAACAGTAATCCAGAAACAGCACACATCTGACACAAATGAGGCACAGGACAGTGCAAAGGGGGTATTTCCAAAATATCACTAGACATCGGAGCAACTTCAACTAATCCATGACTTATCAATTCACTAGCTACTTTTGGAGTCTGAATAGTTAAACAAGGATAACAACTAGTGCAAGACATCTTCCATTTTTTGTTATACATCCACCACATACACTTAATTTCAGAATGTTCAGATGCTGTTTCTCTGCATTTTAATGAATTGCAATTTCTATTCAAATGCACATACTATCTCACAGCAAGTGAGTCATTCACCACTTCCTGGCATAATAATATAGAAATGAAACTACTGAGTTGTATCTGCAGAAGTGAAATATGTACAAGTTTGTATAGCATCCTGCTTAGTGGAAGATTAGTGAAGGCCATATCCATTACAAAACACATTTTAGCAGTTACACAAACAAGAATGTACTTCTCAGTTTAGTCCCCAAAGACTGAAGGATAAAATGAAGTTATAATTACTGATTTAAGTCATATTTGAAAAACAGGAACTGAAAGCTGCTGACTAGAGAAGAGGAGGTGGTATTAATATCAGTCTTTTAGTTATCCAGTGTGCATGTTAATTATTTCAGAAAGTTATCATAAGCAATCACAGACATTTAAAAATATTTATATAAAATTATAAAATAATCCTTTCAACAGGAGGTTGGACCAGACTACTTCTAAAAATCACATCCAACCAATATCCTCTGATCTTATGAAAATCCAAACAAAGTTTATTCTGTAATTCACCTGCAACAAGTAAATAAAATAATTTCTTAATTTTCTCCAAAAAATTCTGTACATATATACACTTAACATGTATTTATAATACACATGTATATCTTTAAAAAACCTCCCAAAAGGTGAAGAAAAGTAGTAAGAAGTACTAGCTATACAGCACTTAGATTCTAAAGAGTTAAAACATTTTCTCCCATTACTATTAGTCATGGGTAAGCCTAAAGAAGAAAGTCACAATTAAAGATACAGATGTTACAAAACTTGTAACATAAGCTATAAATTTGAGGGGAAAAAACCCAACAAAACACACACAAAAGAAAAACCAGTAAAGAAGGACAGTATGAAAGAATTAGTCAGATTGATCATGAACAGATAAATACAATGTAATTACTGTCTCGGTGCTAGACAAAACTGCGTAAGTTTAAGTAATGCTAAAGAAAAGTAAGTCATAACTTTGTTCTGCTTTCAAAAAAGAAAAGGCAGAATGACATTCATTTCTTACAATCATAAAGGAAATACTTCCTTTTCTCTTGGTAGGAAGAAACAACATACAGCAAGTGTTATTAACCATATTATGTCACCAGATCTTGATTCCAGATTGCTTCTTAAAGACAGCCTGCAGCCCATAGAGAAGTACTACTTTGGTACTTGCCACTTATTAAAAATACTAACAACTTCAAAATGACCATGTAAAATTTTAAACTGGAAATGGATTAGGCCAGCAAGAATGACAGCAAGCCTTTCCAGCTTAAGCTGCTACAGATCTGTATCTTTAAGATTGCTTTGAAATGTGTTAAGGTTCATCTTCCCCACCATTTCACTCTTCATAAGAGCAATCAAAATATTTCCCAATATACAGCATCTGTCTTCCATTAATTCTTTCAGACTACTGACAAGTAGTAAGCACATAAAGTCTGACATGTTCTGAAAGGTAAGGTATGTTAATCCTTTGCACATAAAGGGAGAATCTTAACAGCTTTAAGCAGTAATAATACAAAACAAAAAGAAATCAAATTTTGTGCTAAGGAAAACATAGAGTCAAAATGATAAATACATAAAGGAGACCTTTTATTAGTCAAATTACTCTCAGTAGATATGAAGAGCTGTCACTTTAACAAGGCCTTAGGAAGAATGTGCACTAAGTGTTTAGCTTGTAGAGTTAGTACTAGAAGAACAACCTTGACTCTTTAATTAAAACTAGTTCAGAAATCTGCTACTAGGAATAATAGAGAAATTAAGAAAAAAAAAAAGAACAAATCTGCAAACACTGGTACAGTGAAGACATATAAATAGGTCTGAACTAATTGTAAACCACTCAAATTTGATCAATAATCAATATACAGCTGAACTTCAGTGTGGCATGCTTTTCTTCCTCCTCAGAAATTATTTGTACTGATTTTTATAGTTCTTGTGTTAATATTGGGGGACATACCACAAAAAAACCCAAACAAAACCAAAAGAAAACCCTACTACTGGTCATACATCTTATCTCACTGTGGGCTGGAAACCTCTCTTTTTACGATGAATCATTATTTTGTTTAGTCAGTCTATATAATAGGAACAGTCAAATTTGCTACAGTTTGTTAAAAATACCTGTCTTGATCTAAAATACAATTTTATGAAGCATTTGGCCACCTAGATGTAAAGATCCAGATTACCTGGTAGGTATTGGCCTCTGAAAATTCCAGAAGTCAGACTGAGGTAATTAGCAACCTCATACTGTTCTGAAAATGTATTTTAAAGACACTTATCTACCTTGACACAAAAAGTCTTCCAATTAAGGCCGTCAATATAGTTACCCAAGAAAAGAAACAAGCATTATAATAAGCAATAAACAAAAAAACTATTAAGAGCTCCAAATTTTGTTTTACATGTCACTACTAATCTGTATTAATAACAGCTACTACAGGTAAGCTTATTATTCACATTACACCAAGCAAAACAATAGTTAGGGAAAGTAAGAGGAAACTACATTCCTCTTCAGCACTGGAAGGTTATTGTGTTCACATAATGAGGACTAAAAATACACCCAAAACCAAAGTAAACAACACTGTCTAACCAGCAATGGCAAGGCTGATGCCCAAAAATCAAATCCCTAGGAGAATTGAGCTTAGTAACCAACCATTGTAAGAATCCAAATGTAAAGGCAGCGTGCTAAGGGTTTGGGATTGGCTTTATTTCTTGATACCACCTCAAGCCATGCCAGAGAGGTTGCAGTAGTTTGTATTACTCACTACAATGGAGCAGGTTTGATTTGATCACAAATAATAGTTTTAAGATACAGCTCTAATTAACAAAGACTGCTGGTAACAAACCCCTAACACCTCTACTTAAAGATTTTGTAAAAGCTGTTTGAATTCAACACACATTTCTGCAGATCTTCCAAGAGATCATGAAGGAAATGCTTTTTCAGATTTACTGGGCAAGAGTGAAGAAACAGGAGGATGCTTAAAGTATAGTTTTATCTTAAGTCATAGATACCAGACTCATTAACAAAATATGACAAGGTGCTTCTCGTGGGTCATTTACTTACCTCCACTTGCTGATTCTTGCTCTTCCCCTTCAGGAAATGTAGCCTGGCTTGGTAAGCTATTCCTAGAACGAGTGACTGACTCTAAGTGTGAAGCCCTTCCCAACAGAGATAGCTCATCTAGCACCTCTCCTTCTTTGGCTTCCAAATCAGATTTTGAAGTGGTTAACTGTTTTATGTTACCTGGTGCCATTAAACTATTTGGGTCATTTAAACAAGCAACAGTACCACTGTCCAGGCTTAACACTCTGGCACGATTCTTGGCACTGTTTGTGCTAGAAGTCCGTCGTGTAGATCTTTTTTTGCTAATTCCTTCAGAGCTTACGTGGGTTTTGTGAGCATTTTCAGAGTCTGTGCCCCCACGTTCTTTAGAAACGTATTTGGTCTTTAAAGCACTGTATTTTCCCTCAGGAGACTGGCATGAATGGGAGGTGGTGCTGGAAGAGCTATCACTGCTGAACTGGTGAGCTGACTGCATGCTTGATGTCCTGCTCAAGTCACTTTGATCACTGGAGTCCTCATCGTGACAAAACACAGCACTGTGAGGTTTAGTACCAGATACACCTCGGAAGGAAACATATTCCCTGTGCCGACTTGAATCAAAACTACTAGCCCGCTTTTTTCCTGTCCTTCTCCGGCTGGACTTGTGGGTAGAGGCTGTTCGATGGATTAAACTAGAAGATTTTGGTCGAACATCTCCTTCTTTTTGTTTTCCACTAGTTTCTTTAGAAGCTCTTGAATCTACTAACACAGCTAGTTTCTCACTCTGCTCCTCTCTTTGTTCAGCAGCCTTCCCATGCGGCCTGTCAGCTTGTGTAGTCAATTCATTGGCATGTGGGTTCTTATTGGCCTCTTCGGAAGCAGAGGCACCAAGACCTTTCTGGCTGTGCATCTCGTCGGATGCGTTAGAACCCTTTACCTCTTGAACACCACCCAGAGGGCTCACTTCCACAGCAGTCCTTTCGCTACTAGTCCTTTTGTCAGTAGTAGAACTACTGTCATCCTCTGAGTCGACACCACAGTCCTTTTTCTTACCATCCTTTTTCTCTTCTCTAGGAGACTCCTCCTCGTGCTCTGACAATACACTTTCTATATGCGTTGAGCTAGTATGTTCACTTTTATAGCTACTGATGGTACTGTTGGTGTCACGATCAGTCCCACTGCAGTAGCTTTCTGTTGAACCACTGCTTCTAGTACTCAGGCTTCTCAGACTGTCCATACTTTTGTCTGCTTTCAAGGATTTGCTCTTCCCACTCTTAGTCAATGGTTGAGGGCTGCTACTTTTCAGAATGTCATCTAATTGAAAAACTCCTGAAATGCAAGAGTTCTCACCCAAAGACTCCCGGGATCCAGAAGGGGGCTTGGAAGCTTCTAACTCACTGACAGGATCTAGTCCTCGTTTTTGCTGATAGAGGGGGAAGTCATTTAGTGAAGCATCTGGAAAAGCAACAGCAGAGCTAGAAGTCCTTGGTACACCTCGTGGCCTATGATCCTTCCTATAGGAGTGAGAATGTAGAGTTACAAGCGAAGCTACTTCTGTGTCACATGCACTGTTTTTAGACTGGTCCACAAGCTGGTTGTTCGAGAGGCACACTTTGTCACTGTTGTCCCTTGGCAAATCCTGTCCAGAGGACAATGAAGGTTGGATGGAGACAAACGAGTCATTCGACACCAGACGAAAAAGCTTCCGATCAGTTGCCAGATCTGTTTAAATACATATTTAAAAATATTAATGAAGAACGTTCATGTAAGTTATACAACTTGCTTTAAAATTGTTTATACCAGACAAAGTAAATTAATTGAAAAAGCCAGTTGCAAGTACTGTGAATACATCACATTACCATTTAAGAATATTTTATAACATCTAGGCAAATATGACAGGCTTTTTTTTAATAATGAAAGAAACCATCAATACCAGCCTACCCCAGCAGCTAATAAGACAATGCAATTCTGACAAGTCCCTATTGCTTATACGTCTCAGACTTAATATTTTTATGTAGCCCAAAGTATCTTAATTATAAAAGAGTACCCTGCCTTCTGTTTTGGTTCCCACACACAGTAAACAATCCTTAAAATTATTAATAAAAACAGAGTAAACCCCACTCTGAAGTTCCCAAAAACACAACAAAAATCACCTTTCCTACCAGATACCAAGTAAGCAGTCACTGTCACAGGTCTTTTTGTACCATAATGAAATGCTCTATGAAGTCACTGAGTTTTACTACTTCTAAAAAAACGAGGTAGTTTTTGCTGTTAAAGCAAATCATGAGGATTCACTGTTAACTCTTGATTAGAACAATCATTCCTCTTACCCATCACAAACAGTCTCCTGTAAAAGTGTCCACCTGCAGGCAGTACTAAAAGTCAGGCTACTTTCCCTTTTCGTACTGTCACTAAAAATAGAAGATCTGGAGGCCAAGTTAAGTTTCTACAGTTGCTGAATTTCTACAGAGTGTACTTGAACACGCGCAAATTAAGAGACTTCACAATTACATTACTCAGCTGAAAGCAGCAGAACCCTACTGCTTATTACAATAGCATGGCCACCTGTGATGGTCTCTTTCAAACACACTTTCTGCACTGAATCACACAGTAATGACAGAACCATCCATCTAATGGCCCTAATCACCCATTAGTGATTAGACTGGCAAAAATGAAAGGTGATATTCTCAGAGTTAACTTCCTCCTAATCACCAGGTACTTGAAAATCAGCAAACAAAAGATTTCGCTTTGGTTTTACGCTCTTTTTTAGTCTGAGCAGGTCTTTTCCTGGCAATGAAGTTAAATGAAAAATTGTTCAGTTTTGTTTCAGAATACAAGCTAACAGTTTCCTTAAATATTAGGGAAAAAAAATGCAAAAAGAAAAATGGCCAAGCTCTAATAACTCACATCTTGGAAGCAGTCTGTAGCTCTAAGAACAGAGAGCTCTGTATGGGGTTATTTACTTTATAGAAAAGCCCACCACATTTGTATTTGTCTGTACACATAAGCAAAGCAAAGCAAATTAGTCTACAACCCCACCCACCTGTAGTGTAAGAGATACTGTCTAAAGAAATGTAAGTTAGCTATCTTTCAGCAGTAAGGTGACAGTAAATATTTATTATCTGCTAGAAGATGTCAGAACAAGAAACACATAGTCAAAGAATGAAGTTGTAAGCATTCAAATTCTGCTTCTCAGAAGCTTGAGTAATTAAGAAAGGAAACAGGGAACTTCAAGATAGACTCTAAGAAAGGGTATCAAACTGCATGAATTTATTTAGCATATTAAGCAAAGGGTCTTTGGTAACAAAATACCATGTTTAAATATGGAGAAGAAATTTTACCTTGTTCTTCACTCCCTTCTTTACATAGGCTAGAACTCTGGCCAAGACTCAAGCTGATATCATCAGAGGTCTTGGCAGTGTCAGTATCACCTGTGAATTTTAAAAAATGAGAGTACTAGTGCTCAAAGTATTAACACATACAACTACATTCTCACTTGTCATGAAAGACTGTTGCTTGTATTTCTTCATTTATAGGTAAGCAACAATAATTACATAATTACAATAACATAAGGTTTCTTTCAGATACAAGTATTGTCTACTCTATTTATCTTCCACAGAACTCAATGGAAATAAAGATTTTTTTTTCACTTGAAGGTGTATCTATTGGAATACTTCTTTTTGCATGGGTGCCCATAAAAAAAAAGAGGGGTAGACTAAGAAAACATTTGTAATGGTCAGAAAAGCAAGGGGAAAAAAAAACAAATCAAGGTGACAAAAATTCACATTCAAATTTTTTTGCCTTTTATTGGCTGGATAAATTCAAAATAATTTAATCATAATATGCAAAATTATTACCTTTTCATTTTAGAGGAGTCCACAAGGACTGGCAAACACTTCAGCTAGATGTCAAGCAACCAGAAATAATCAAGTCATTGATATACAATACCAGAAGGGTAACTGGTTGCTCTGAACTCAAAATAGTAGAGAAAAGTCTACCCCAATCAACCTTTTGGTTCTGCATTTTATAGGCAAAGGGAAAACCTGTCATTACATGGGAAAAGGAACAAGGGCCTCAGAATATTCTCTTCTTGTGTTTTGGTAATATAATTTCCATATCCAAAGAAGACTTCTCCCAACTAGTAAATGCTGTATTTCGCTCAAAAAAGAAAAAAAAAATTCAAGATAAGTAAGGTAGACAGTATTTGGAAACAACATAATAAACAATAGTGATTTGAAGTGCTTCTGCAAGATAATTTAAATAGCTAAAAATCTCACCTTTGATGGTTGCTGCTGTTCCCAGACGAGATAACCCAGATCCAACCTAAAAACAGGGAATTATGTAAAAGGCTGTACACTTTCAGGAAATAAACAACTGTTATTCCCTGTTACTGCAACACATGCATTTGCCTATACAGCTAGTAGAGGTTTTTAAAGGCTCAAAAGCATATAGCAGCACAGTGCTGTAAAATTCTGACTCCATGTTTCCACTGCAAGCAGAGATGACAAGTCATGTAATTAAGCATCCAACTACATTACAGCACTATTCCATTCAAAAGCCAATGTTCTTGGAGACTCTTCTATGCTGATTTTAAAAATGGTTTCTAAACTAGGAAATCTCCTTCCTTAACGTGGCAACAAAGTACAAGTGCAATGCTACACTAATAACTGCTACTGTAAAGTTGAATGTTTAATGCAGTGATCCTGATTGTCTAAAATGCCTAAAGAAAACACAATCTTACTATAAAACTTATCTGTTCAACACAGTAAACACCAAGCTAAATCCAAAAACTGCTCCCATGTGAAAAAACATCTTTCCAGTTAATTTCACATTCAATGGCAAACCAGCAGGCATGGTACCTGCTCATACAAAAAATTTCACCATTTACGTTTGCAATCTAGCTTTCTACATATATCCTACAATCCATAGGAAATCTACAGAGATGATAAAGAGAACTTAGTCTTTCCTTCAATAAGTATCTTCAATACAACCTCTCTTAACTATAAATAGTATATAAAAATGCATGTGTCAGATAATTAAATCACTCCAAAATAAGATAAAGAGCACTCAAAGGAAAAATCTGAACCTATAATACGTAACAATTTGGGATGCTGTTTTCCAAAAAAATCCTAGTTCAAGTTATTCTGGGGAAAAGAGCTAATTCTACTAATTCTTTTCTGTGAGCACAGCAATTTCAGTTAACCTGAAGATGTGTGTAGATTCTATTCAGCCATACCACAGAAGAACAATGGCTTTGTTATGGGCAATGTGAAAAAGCAGCTAAGAGCTTGTTTAATACATTTTCTTCACTACATTGTCACACACACTCTTAGTTACTCATTTTGTCATGTTTCAACAATTTTTCCCCTTCAGTAATATGCTTTGCTGAATGTTGTCACTGAATACAAATGTATCAATATGGGAAAGCTATTTCACACAAAAAAACTGAACAGAAATCAGATGCTTACTGTTCACATTCCCTTTTGATGCTACACAGTCAATCACAGGGGACCAGCAAATACTGATTTTATTAGGACAAATACATTCTAAACACTATACTTTCATTCACAGTATTTTAAACTTCTTTACACGCTATAATGTTAAAACTGTTATAAGTATGTTTAGAACAGATTTTTCCACAGACCAGTTGAAGAACTAGTCTGGGCATCCTGTTTCTATCTTCCTGCATGGACCATCACTTCGTATTCCTTTGAACATCAGCAAATGCCTTCCCTCTTAAAGGAAGGAAAATCTCTTAAGAGTATCTATGGTGCATAACTGAGCATGATTCAGATAAAACACCAACATTAGCATACCACTGCACTTCGTTATCTACTGCTTGCTCAGAGAGCTAATTAGAAGAACATGATATTGTAATACCACACCAAGGACTTCCATGTCATTTGAAGACAGGTTCAGTGTCTTTTCTATGTTTCTACATTGCTCGTTGTCAACATAACTGTACAGCCTGGCCAGTCCATCTACTTGTCCTCATGAAGGGTTGATAAAAAAGGAGCCACAACTAGCTAAACATCACTAGCCAAACAGAAGGAACAGCACATCCGATGCTATGGAATTTGAACACAAACCTAGTAGACATAGTATGGGAATAGAGCAACTTCCCCAGTGAAATTCAAGGCAACTAGAGCATAATGAAGTTACATTAAAATGTAATAAAGCCATGTTCTTCAGCACTTCCATCTGGCAGGAGTCCCTATTTATTGCTTTCTTCCCAACCCTGCTGAAGAATCAAGAAAGTGAAGATTTTGCAGAGGACATAAAAAAAATAAACAGTTTTAGTCTTTCCATTTCTAGCAGTTTATCTTCCTTTATACTTTAGCAAACTAACTTTTTTGACTGCAAAATCTGAACTATCAGGAATAATAACTTTCAAAAAGCCATTTAAAATTGCAGGAGATAATCAGCAGTGGATACATTCTAACACAACAGAAGCCTTCTCAAATACAGCATTTAAATTTACCAATTAAGCTTTAAATGGCAGAACAAACAAAAGTAAGGGAAGAAGATTAAGTTAGAACATAAGGATGAAGACACAGCTTGAGCTATCTAATGGCTCACTGATACCCAGAGGGACAAGGGAATCCCACCACAGTGTGTTCTTAGTAATTAGGTCACCATACTCTGAGCCACTTTGATTTATTAAATCAGAAGAAAGCTAACTGAGCAAAAGGGAACACTTTCTGATGGGACACTAGGTTCCCTTGCAAAAATCCAGACATTTCTAATTTAAGTACAAGATGGGATTAGAGAGAGCTATGCTGCTAGGAGAATGCAGTGCCTTCCTAATAAAGCAGTTACATACAGAAAGACAAATTGTTTAATCTAATACAAATTACAAAAAAAAACCCCGTAAAATAATAGGAAGAGGTTATCTACAGATTGCAAAGCCAGCAATACTAAAGCAACAACTGCAGTAGCTTTAATTCTTACCTGGTTGTTTGGATCTATCCCAGCATAAGAATTGCGTGAACTACAGCCAACAGGGGGAGTTGCTTCTCGTATGAACTCTGACATCTCAATCCCTCCACCAGGGTCACTGAGAGAAACATAAAAAAATAAAAACCAATACACATTATCCCACCAGTTAAACAAAAGTTTGTCTATGTTGAGTACAGATTCAAAACAAATTTTCCCTTCTCAAAAATCAGGGGCTCAAATATATCCCAAAATCTTGGATGAACACTGCCTGACTCGCGAAGCTCAGTCTGAGCCAGAGCACTCTATACACTGTCATAGAAGCTGCCACCTTAAGTCCATTGTCACCAGCCAACACAAACTGTGAAGACCTAGGCGCTCTAAGGCATTCCGAAATGCTGACATATTAAATTCTCCCTGTCTATCCATGCACACACGTAACTTTTGGATCATCTGTACAACTGTAACAGGCAGAAATTCACCAATAGAAAAATGTACTACACAGAACTCAGAGCATGGAAAGGACTCCGGGTCTTTTCCTTAGACTGAATCTAGGAGCAAAAGCAAGGACGGCTAATGAAGAACACCACATGTAAAAGTTTTTGGACAGGCAGGGACGTACATGGCCATGGTATCTCCCCCAGGGATGCAAACCACGTTTTTCTACCCAAAAATAACTTTCTTTCAGATACTTTACAGTCCCTACCAAGAAATATTTTGAGAGACAACATATATATATCATTACGCCCTAGTGATTTCACCCTTTCAGGACTAATAACTATTGGTTTGAAAGTATTTCCTAGAGCAACACCATCAAATTCAACAGAATTCAGCTTGACAAAGGCAAATATTTTAAGAAACAAAAGCAAGTTGGATCCATCCATTAGGACAACAGGGTCTGAAGTAAGTTGAGGACTAGAACACAAGGATCCAACCTAGCACTGATTGTTAATTGCAAAGAGGAAGCAGTTGAGGCACTCTTCTTCCTATCCCATTATAGCTCTCTTCAAGCACCTTGATCCAGGAGACTTCTAAGCAGAAGTAACTGCAGAGTAATTTGACACTGACCCTCTCTGCTTCTTCCTAAACATAAACAACTGCTTCCGAACAAGCCAAGTCCAGCATTTTGCTGAACAAAGTACACGAGCACAACGCTCCTCCAGCTGGGGGAAAGACACTAAAGACAAAGGCCCTCTCAAGAAGGGGACAGA
This sequence comes from Daphoenositta chrysoptera, assembly GCA_013397915.1. Lineage (NCBI taxonomy): Eukaryota > Metazoa > Chordata > Aves > Passeriformes > Daphoenositta > Daphoenositta chrysoptera. Next base: position 476,953 of record VZRO01001578.1, on the reverse strand, counting down.
AATGGACAGAAGCATTGCAGGGCTTACTTAACAGACAGTTAGTCTAATATTAAAGTCTCATGCAGTAAGACCAACACTTAATAGGGTGGCCTGTACAGGGCCAGGAGTTGCAATCAATGATCCTGATGGGTCTCTTCCATCTCAGCATGTTCTATGATTCTAATAATTTTTGTAATATATGGACATCAGTCGAGGGCACTGTAAACAAATTGTCTGTACACTAAAGGACCTGACACATGATTCATTCTGCAGCATGACATTTCAATCTGTTCTCATCTTGGAGAGGTGTTAAAGGCACAACCTCAGGAATCACTCTAGATAATATAAGAAGCACATGATTCTTCCTACATCAAAGAGGTGACCAAAGAAAGGACAGTCTGAAGTTAGGAATATATTTCTTCAGTAAAAATAGTTAACTTAAAAGACAACCAGCCATTAGTTTGCAGAACAACTACAGTTCAACTCCAGCAAATTAAAAAAAAAGTGAAAAGCCACCATTTCATTGCAGCACAGCAATGAGACAGGCAGACTCTTGGTGATGGAGAGCCCCCTCTGACCTGGTATTATCAATTATGCTACAGCAGGTAAGGAAAATGAATTTTAAAAGATACAGCACCAGCTTCAGCCAAAGTATTGCTTCTGTAAGTATTTTAAGAATACATTAAGGACATAACATCAAATTAAAGACAAAACTGAAAAATTCTCTCAATGTTTAAGTTCAGCAAACATTACAATGACAACTGAAGATACAGCGAAGAATGCCTTTCACAAAAAGATTAAATTCTTTTCCTGTTTGAATAATTCATTGAGGAACACTGCATGTGATTAAAGTGCATTCTATGAAGTAGAAAAATAAATCATTGCTAATATGCTTTCATGCATAGAACTCGGTAGTTAGCCAGAGTAGAAGGAGGAGGCAATTTTGTCTAAAACTGAACCATCGGATATCAGCATAAGCAACAACACAATCCATCACTGCCACTCTACTCACAGCTTCTATAGTCTGTGACAGCACACACAAACCAATAGATGAACAAAAGCTAGTAACAAACACCAACAAATAAAGTCTTGCAGGAATAAGCAGGAAATACAGATTTCTAGGAATAACCACTGTATGCCTAAGTATCTGGACTTTAGCAACAGAGTTCCTTAGAAGCTACTTGATGGCTACTAGCTGGCTACCCAGCTAGTGCTGTGGCCAGGCCTCGAAAATCCACAATCTGTTTCTTACAGTTGTTTGTCTTCATTCCCTAAAGCAAGTGTTACACTTCTCAGCTTGCAAACAAAATAACAGCAGTGAAGTTACTACACAAATCAAGAAGACTGAAAAAATGATGTCCAGCAATGGAGATTGCTGTGAAAGAAGCACTCAAAGATGACATGAAGCAAATTTAAACTACTATTTCTAATTATTACTAACTCTTAACTAAAATTATTATCTGCAGGTATATTACATTAGCATGTCAGAGACTAACCAGAAGTCTGAAGAGGCCATAAGTCTACATGAATTCAGAAGTTTAAAATCTGACTTAGGCTGATTGACTACAGAAATCTGACATTTGGACCAGAACTTCAAGAGGTAATCTGGAATAAGTTATTTTGATTTCTGGACAAAGCAGAGGAAAAGTTTCATTATTTTCCTTTGAAAATCATAATCTGTCCTTAGTTTCCAACCAAAATAGCAGGGTAACTAGCCAGGAGGCTGCTCTCAAACTACAGAAGAACTACGGCATGTACTGCAAATGCTAGATCACAACAGCTTCAAGTATTAAGACAAATTTTTTTTCAAGATTGAGTCACTAATGATAGTCAAAAATACAAACCAACTCCAAACTCAAGAACAGGTCTGCCAGCCACAGAAAACTGCAAGGAGAATAAATAGCAAAAGAAGGGCAAGAGTTTTAGAGATCACCTTTTTAAAATTTTATTTCTCTTGCTCATATTTAAGTAGACCGTAAATATTTCAAAGATGCAACATTCTCCAGCTACTAGCTTTACTTGGTAGAAGTACATGTGAAATTTATGCAGCATCATTATTACAGTTCCCCTGTGCTGATGGGGATCAGGAACAGCAGTGTCACCAGATGAACACTTTATGATACTTTGAACCATAACAGTCAGCGACAAGAAGCCATATTCATATATCCAAAAGAAGGATTGACTTAAGGGTTTTAAATTATTTATGTGGGTCCACCGATACCCAACAAAGATCATGCTTGCACTGCTTCTTCTGTATTTCTACGAGATCAGGAGCCTGTATCCACTCTACTTGCTTTCATGAAACCTCACAGAAACATTACTAAACTAACACCAGAAGTATGAAAACAGCAACTCACACTCCTATCTCTAAATTAGGACTAGCTTCTTTCAAAAACATTAACTAGAGAATTTCAGCTTTAGAAAGAGGACAGCAAAAAAATAAACAAGGCATTTCTAAAGGAACAGTAAGTTGTTCTCTGCTTAAACATGCCAAAGTTTCATGGAAAGATTAAAAACCCCCATCCACAAACCAATGTTAACTGAAGATAAATGAGCAGTTCAAGCAAGCCTACAAATGACAGCACATAATTTGTTAGATACCTGAAAGCACCACTTTGAGGATAAACATCTTCAAAAAAAAGAAACAGTAGTTCTTAAAAGCTAAACAGAATCCTGAACATCGCTATTGCTTAAGCCTGCAACTATACTAAGATTTGTATTTAAAGTGGTCTCCGTGAGTGTATATGTGGCAGGGTAGAAACTCTAGGATGGCTTTGCAAACTATACTATATGCATATTTATTTGGTATCACATGCTGTAGCCTAAGCTATTAAAACTAATATTCTGATGAGGCAAATTTTTCAGATAGTATCTCTGCTCAGATCTCCCCTATATCCACTTTATATTAGGGAAGCAGAATTTAAAAAGGAGAAAACCCTACATACACATTCTCTTCCCAGACAGGTTTGGGTTTTTATTAGTGTTCCAATTTAGCTTACTAAGAAGGTTACAAGCTCAATATTAAACACTCATTTTACATCCCATCTACTGGTTTGAATGTTACCCCAGAGTTCTTGTAAGCTTCCAGGCAAAGATTAGTATATACTGTACATCCCACTTACCAAAAAGTAACTCCGTAATTTCTGCATTGACCTTGTTCCCAGTTCTAGTTAAGAGACCTGAAAGTGGGAACAAGGATCATATAAAAGTTAATGAAACTTTAGTTGGCAAGCAGGATACACAGCATCAAACTAACCTCTACTTCTGAGCTCACAATGCTTATAAATGTAGTATCTTGTCCCATGTCAACTGCTCCCTTGACAAAACAGAACTGAAACATCTAGAAGAAATTCACAACACTAGTAGAAATTCCCTTGCCAAGTCTGGGCCACTGTTTTGGAAGCAAAAGCTACATGGCAAAAACACCAAACAAACAAACAAACAAAAAAACACCACCAAAAAAAAACCCCCAAAAATACACCACCAAAAACCACTCAGAGACAAAACACCTAAAGGTCACACCTAAAACATGCATTACCAAGGTGCATGAGAAAGAACAGACCACTAGTTTATTTCCATGAATTTTATTAAGCAGAGTAAGCATTAAGATACAATTAGGGAAACAGACTGCCAAAATACCTCAGTACAGTTTTAGTAAGGTATAGGGTGATCTAAATGGAGTCACAATTAAAATCAGCAGCTTCAGTTGCCAAACACATCATGGAAAAAGGGTCAGGTTTATAAAAGATTGATACAAGAAGTTACTGTATACCAGCTTTAGAGGAATCTAAACCACCATTTTTGCCAACAATATCTGAGCTGAGAGAAGACACATAAGAACCTAGGACCCATCTCACGAGAAGCTACCCCATACACACACAGGAAAGTCCTTTCACTTTTAGGCTTAGCATTGGAAAGAGCAGTAGTTTAACACTTCCTTACTTCAAAAGCATCTCAATAAACAGACTCAAGAGGCTTCTTTCAACTACATTTCCTTAGTAAGACACACAACCTTTTAAGAGTCAGGATAGCATACAAATCACCTCACTTTGAAAACTACTCATGGCTACTAGTACCAGAAACCCAGAGACAAGAGAAAGGTCATCTTTAAAAGCTAACAATTCAAGGTTGATTTATTTCATACAGTTTAACTTTTAAGATGGCATTATTTAAAGGCAGGCAGAGGCTTTGATAATGGAGCTCGTAAAACATCCACAGTCTGATCAAACTGGTTAAGCTGGCCTTGCTGATGAGTCATCTTTTGCTCTTCTTTCTCCAAATAGTCTGGTCAGAGGAGGAAAACCTCTGGTGTTTTTTTATACTGGCTACAGTGGAGATCTCTGGAAAGGAATCACCTCCTATTGAGAGGATTTCAGAATCATTTTCTTCATTACTGAGCAGAGCAATTCCAGAATTTCCAAATTGACAGGAAAATGTTCTCCTAAAGAAAGACTGACTGGAGTCAAGCACTGTATCTGACTCCTGTTTTTGCAACACTAAAATTGAAACCCAATCATGCTAAAATAATTAGCATGTAGTATGTGGACTTTGACAGCTAGATTTTTAATACTACATCTACTACTGAAATAAGATTACTTGTACTAATTATGTTCATTAAGTATTTAGTGACCTAATCAGCTCACATTTTCCATGCTATTGTTTCAGTGCTTCCAGCATGTTCAATATTGTTCTTGAACTCCTTTGGGGGAAGAACTAGGAAATTATTGTGAATCCATCAATTCAAACCTAATACATAAATAAATCTGCTTTTCAAGACCAGACTTCAAACCGTCTTTCAGAACTACAAAGGTCTGCATCTGTATTCCTCTTCAGTGTTTAATCTCAATCACCATTCCAGTTACACAGATGATGAAGACAGGACTGTTAGTCATTTGAAGCAATATGCAAACATCAGCAGACAACTTACCTGGGCCCATTGCTGTCTTTCCTCTTGGCTGAAACATTGCTTTGTTCTGTTTTTGCACCTCTGTCCATATGCTCACTGGCATTCCTCTCCACAATTTCTCCCTCATCCAGTGCCCTGTGCAAACGGTAATTCACCATCTTCAAAACGATAAAGAGAGCTGCAATCACGGGGCAGTAGACAGCTACTATCATCATGGAAGAAGGAAGAGCCTTTCAAAAAAGAGTAAGAAAAAGTTAATGAATACAAGGTCAAATATCCATAAGAACACTATCTAAATTTTAACAGTTTGTTTCATGGAGAAAATGTGATCATTCTGAAAGTTACACCACCTACAGTCAGTCTTTGTGTGAAAAATGTTAGAAGTCTAGCAATGCAGAAAAAAGAAACAGCTGGACTACCAAATCACCACATCAGCATGTTAAACAGACTTGTCTCACTGAAGCCTGAGAACCAAGTTCAACTCTCATTCTCTTCTTCCATGCTTTTGCAATGCAAGACCTAGACCAGGAAACTTACAGCTAGCATGTGTGACACCCAGTATTTTTGATTAACTGTTATGAGTAAAAAAAGATGGGAAGATTTTAAGCACACAAAAAACCAACCAAGCACAAGATGAGATCTTATTTCAGCACCAAGTCCATTTCAGAAAAACCTTATGCAAGTTTGGCAACATGGCTGGATGGGAGAAAACCTGCTTACATACCAAACATTGGTGTTCTGACTTCGCTTGTCAGCTTCCACCAGCTACTGCTGCATGACAAGATATTGATCAGTCACAAAGGCCAAACTGTTTCCTACTTGCATACATAAAGAGGTTGCTTACATGTGTGACTCTGCACAGCAGAACACAATAACCTGCAAGACCACAGGCAGCAAAGATTTGTGCTAGATCATTGTATGCCCATGGAAAGGTAGCCTGCATGTTCTGAAGAAAATTTTTCATCTGTATGAAAGGCAGCCAGAAGCCACATTAAAAAAAAAAAAACCCTCAGTCCTGAATTCAACATTTGAAATCCCACTCAAGAGTTAAGAGTTGTCATGCAACTTCTGCAGAGGTAAATAAGGCTTTTACAGATCAATCACTTCAGCAACAGGTATCAATGAAGTCCAGCCTGACAGCTATTTAGAAGCATTCGAAGTACTGATTAAACTTCAGATTTCACTTCAACGTTTTCATCCTTCTAAAACATGCTTCATTCTTGTTTTAAAATTTTGCCATTTCCCTAGGCAGTGACTAAACAAGATGAGATATTAAGTCTCAGTGTTCATCCACAAATAGACCATTTCCCTTACAAAAGCAACAAAAGTTTAGGTTCTGAAGTATTTCACTGCACCACTATTCTTTACCCTGCTTACAGTGTAGTTTGGGATATACTTCCAAAATATAAAAATACACAGACATATGACAATCAGAACTAAACATCTGATATCCAGCTTGAACATTAATGTAGTAAATGAGTAGAACAAATGAATTGTCTTTTTAGACCTCATGGTTGAAGGACAATTCCAGCTCATTTCCATACCACCCTACAGAGACCATGGGAAGAGAACTCCATCATTGACAAAAAAGTCCCAGGAACATCTTGCAGAGTCAAAACCACGAAATGATCACAGTAGAAGACAGTGATGCCTTTAACCAGCACATAGAAACATTTTGAGTCATTTCAAATTGACTCTCTGACAACGTAGCACAACATTACACAATGTAGCACAACCTCCAACCTGAAATTATTTTCCTGAATCTTAGAAGGATTTTAAGAAGCACAACCTAACCAGTGGTCAGCCAATCAGTTTTAAATTACTTGGCCTGGTCATATGTGCTGAATAGAGAGGCCTCCTTTTCTCTACTCATTTTCTGCTTCTGCCTTTTCAAGATGTCCCTGGAACTTTGATCACCACAACGACTCTTTGTAACCCAGAATGGTATCCTCCAAAACAAGTCAAGTCTGACAACCATCATCAACACTTACCTTTTCCTCCAAAACAAGTTAAGTCAACGCTTAACATAACATTTGAAATAGGCCAGGCAAACTAAGCTGAAGTTTGCTAAGTTTCACTTCATGCTGAGCTGGACAACATGATGAACAGATATTCACTTACCAAGCACCAGCTAAGGAGGAGAAAAAGGAAACCAAACTACTTAAAACCAGCATCACTAAGCAAACAGGATCCACAATGACGTGGCATCCCTACAACCCATGAAGCCATGCTAGAATGGTTTCCTCAATAAGTGAGGTGTTTCTACTTCCAAAAACTTCAGAGTTGGTTCGCTGCAGGCAAAGGCCAGCCCGTTAACTTTGGCAAAACACATGAGCTTCCTGTACCTGCTAGGCAGTCTGCTACTCCATCACACACAGCTTCAACTTTCCTCTCCTTCACAATGCCTAGCATTCAGAAGCCATTACCAGAAGAGTCAGACTAACACTAGATAACAAAAGCTAGAATTGCTCCATGAAAGACATGCACATACTTTCCTGTCTAGAGAGCTCTTCAGTTTCTCCCCTCTACTCTGTCAGCAGTGAGGTCATAGTATATCCAGTTTATCTTGCAAAATCTACACATTCAGTTTTTCAAAGGAAAGCTTTAAGAAAAAGTGCGAGGAAAAAGAAGGCAAAGCAATTCCTGTAACTTGCAGCAAACCTAACAAGGAATTCAGAATTTTTCCTCACATTCTGTTTTCACAGGAAAATGAAAAAATAAGCTAAGGTAACTGACTACTTTTCCTTCTTCATATTTGTAGTAGCTGCTCATCTCAGAATAGGGCACATACTCTGGGAATAGAAGGCATTTTACCTAGCTTAGTCTGCCATAGGAACATACTTGACATCAAGTACCATGCTGTGGTACAGCACTGCCACCCATGGTACCAGCAATTTGTCTGCAGTACAACCTGAAGAGGAGACTTACTGCAGCCTAAGCTAAATCGCTGGCACCTTCTCTTTATTTTTAGCCAAACTAAGAAGCACTCAACATCCATTTGGGGTCTTCTCCCCACAAAACAAAGCAAGTTAAAGTGAGATTACCATTTTAAACCATGCTTAGCATTTTACCACATTTGAGGAAAGACAGGTTTCTCACCAGCGTCCCATGTGATACCACCTTCAAGATTGGAATAAAAATATAAGTCATACAAATTTCCCACTAGAGTACATCTCAATAATATCAAAACAATTTCAAATACTAAAGCATTTTTATTGAGCACAGCATACTAAAACTCTCAGGTTAGCACTCGCTAGTAGACACCAGTTGGCCACAATTCTATAGCTGCAACAGCATTTCAGAGAGAACAGCCCTTTTTACTGCACATTTCTACTCATTGCACTAGCACCAAAAGAAAATATACTCCACAGCAGTCATCACAACTGAAGGTCTTGTACAATATAAAGAGCTACACAGCACCATATAAAAACTGTGTGCTTTTAATTATGTTCTGTTGAAAACTTCAGTTTTCTAATGACTAAACAAACCCAACTATTAGATAAACTCCTACCTGAAATTATTTCCCTGAGTCTTAAAGGGAAGCTAAGTAATACTCGCAAATATGGGGGACAAAAAGGACTCTGATTTTCTACCACCTTTTCCACAAGAGTTACTTTCCAAATTTAAATCTTTGGAGTCAACTTATCAAATCCAAGATATACACATGGACAAAGCTAAGATGCAGAACTGCACCATTAAGGAAGACTATCTCTTCTGAAACCTCCCGGCTGTTAAGTTAGCTCACTTGTATCACAACACACCTCTTCTAAAAGAGTAGGTAGAAAAAGGTTTAAGAACTTCTAGATTCCACTCCTAGATTCCAATGGTCAAAACAGAAAATGAAAACTCCCACCACTAGTTACAGCATTAAAGTATTTCCTTTCTAACTACCAAAGGTCACTGTACCTTGATCGAATGTTTCCAGCACATATGTGCCAGGAACCAGAGGAAACTTTATTGATCACAGGCTGTACAACATCCTTGTGAAGAAACTAACACTATATGGATCCTACCTAATCTGATTACCTAATTACCAAGCTTTAGCTAGGCCCCACAGATGCAATGAAAATTCCAGATTATTTTCAGAAAAAAAATGCATAGCTGTTACCTGTTGAAAACACTCATAGGAAAGTTTTCAAAACCAAATCAGATTGCAAATCCACACATAAAGGTGGTATCAACTAAACATTAAGAAGTAACAGTAATCTTCTAAAAAGACTTAAAAGTACAAGCATTTTGAGCCCAGTATTTTCTAGAAACAGCTTTAGTGGAAAAGAGGAAAGATCAGGAAACAGAACTATTTTTGTCCCCAATTCTTGTTTATGGACAATCAGAGCCCTTAAGAACTGCCATTCTCTCGAAGAGAGTTCAGTTACAAGTCATCTCGTTTTTGACTGAAACCTCAAACCATACAATGGAAACTTGAGTAGCCAAGAAACTAGAAGTGTCTTAGAAAAATACAGCATACCAGGCATTGATATTGCAGACTGTATTTCAATTATTTAAAATCTTAGTTTATGAAACAGGACATATTTCAGGAACTTCAGTGGAAAAAACTTCCACATGAAGCTACATTTATATGACCTACTTCTATAACTATGTACACAAGTCTGGAAATTAAGTGAACTGTTGTCTAAACGAGCTTGACTTTGACAGACAAGTTCCGTAGGTACATATGAGCCCATCACCCCAAGCAAGGTACAGTCCTGGCTCCTCTTCAGTCACTGGCAAAATTCCACATGTGCCAGAGCCAAGACTTCACCCCCTCATGTGCACGTGGTGGGGCTGAAACAGCATTCCGACTAGGGGAAGTACTTTGGCAGCCTCCTCTCTTTCCCCTCCCCCCTGCAACACTGATGTATAACATTGGCCTCTGCATTCAGGGTATTTTTTTCAACTCTACCACTAGATTTTACAAAGTGATTGGACAGCTTCCCCATTTAGAAAGCACATTTTCTTCTCCCAATTTCAATTTTGCATTAGAGTAAAAGCAGGGATCAGCTCTTAAAACAGATAGGCACATCAACCAGCACAGTTGAGTCTGTTACTGAATACAAGTATGCAAACAGGATAGATTTAACTAGTCTAGAAAGCAGAATTTTTGTATGCCTACTGCCAAACCACAAACCCAAGAACACAGACTCAAGTAGCTTCCCTAAAGCAGGTATTTCTTACTCTAGACCCCAGTTCCTTCATTATCTACACTTTTATTTTTGCCACACTTCCAACAAGCGCAGTTTAAGTGTATAAATACACTAGAAAAAGTAAAAGTATCCAGACTGCTAAAACAGATACATTTATGTACACACCGGTCCTCTTCACACAGGGTACAACCCTCACTTGCACGTGCTTAAGCTCAGAAGGCAGATGAGCAACCAAGGAAGAAAGGTTGCTTATTGAATTCTACTGCTAACTTTTTCAGTAGGTTTGTACCACACATTAAATCCATCAACCTCAACAGAACTGGCATTCACATACAAAGGAACACACAAATGTATGGCATTACTTGCTGACCACAACCATTACCAGATTCCATTCTGAAAATACCAGATCAACAAAACAAATGCACAGAAAAAAGATGAGCAATGTTGGGTGCACTAAACCAAGTCTTCAAGCAATAAGTGCATCTAAATTCCCATATCCTAAAGTGTTCTATTCCTGTTGGAGGTTAAATAACATTTTAAAAAGTGCTTAACCTACTGTTAAATGCATTCAGGCTTGAGAGCCGGCTACAAGCAAAGTTCTTCAGGGATACTTTTGTCTTTGTTGCTACAAAACAACTTAGAAATAACTGCAGTTATTGCTGGTCCAATGCATAAAAGCAATGCTATGATCTTGTAACTCTTTACACGGGGAGGTTTTATAAGTAATATAAAACCTGCCACCAGTCTAAGTCTTTCTATATACCTTGATTTTTTAAACACACAGGGTTGTCTGCCAGCAACAAGTCACTTGAAGCTAGCTTAGAAACTCCCTCCTACACACCAGTGAGCCATGCTCAGAATTCAGATTACAATTACCTAAGACTTTTAAAGCAAGTTCTGCTTATTTATGCATGTCCTACAGCAATGCAACACTTACTGCTTTTTATTCTGAAAAAGAGTTTAAGAGATGCTAAAGAGCTAAGATGACCATCACAGTCCTGCCTGTTTAGTTTGTGTCTAGACAACACTTAAACTGCAGAGGGTGGAAAGAGGGAAAACAGCCAAATATGATTCAATCTCCTTTAACTTGTGACTAATCTCCCTACTTATTCTCAGGGAAGTTGGCACTTGTTGCATCTTTAACTTGTCCAGAGCTATGAAGCAAGAGAATTTCTCTGACCTCAACAAAACCCAGAGCAGCTTGCTGTTGTCTGTCTTTTCCCTCTGCACAGGAAAAAGCGTTTAAGCAACACTGAAGTTTACCCCATCGTACAGGTAACTGAAGCTTACCTACTGCTTTAAGAGCAGCAGGAGACTCAAATGCTGGCCCAGATTTACCATTTGTCAAAAGACCTATATGAATATAGATCAGTCCCCTTCAAAAGTCTCCTGTGCATGCAGCTTATAGCTGTTCATACAGGTGTGGAGAGCTTTCTCAGCAAGGTAGTACTAATTAAATAGACTGTTCTGTCAAAACAGAAGAGCAGTACTTTTAGAAAAAAAACTAAATTGTAAAGCTATATTGGAAACCAAAAGGTGTCTCCTTTGTCCATATTCTGCAGTACTTTAAATATAGATACAGATTCCCAGTTTTCACACAAAGTATCCGCTTTGATAAAAGTTTTATCTAACTGTTCTCACGTAACTTCAGTTTTAAAAGCAATTTGTCTCAGCCTTTAGTTTCCCTGTTAGCAGCCTAGAAGTTTTCAAACAAAAAGCCTTAGAGTTGCCTTTTCCAAGACACTGTAATATGAATTAAAAAACATACAGAGCTTTTCCACATTAGCTATTTCTTAGTATGAAGTGTCTCATACTGTAACCTTACAAATTGCTTTTAAACAAAGCAGATGCCTGACCTCAGAGCTCTCAATTTCTGCAACTGCAGTTGCATACAATTTTATCTCCAACATTTCAGTCACTAACTAAATTTTCACGAGGCAGCTTCTACTTTAGGTTGTCACAGCATCTGGCAGTCTTTCAAATGATGTTCTACCTCATATGCACAAAACTGGTCAAAACACACTATTATCATCACACTTCTTTATTGAACAATCTAAAGTAAACTATTAGCATTTCATAAGTTAAACACAGCTTACACAGGGGAAAAAAACTACTGGCCAACAGGAAACCGCCCCCTTTTCTTGTAACAGATCACACCTCTCTTCTATTTGTTGCCAAGTCCAAATGTCAAGAAAGTTTCTAGGTTTAAAGGTTAGTATTTTAACAGCTTTGATTGACGTATCAGTTACAAAGATATATAGGACAGGAATTCTCACAAACCGAGTACACTGAAATCTGGACACAAACAAAAAGCCAGACTAACTTCTTGTCGATAACACAATCCAGATACACTACCAGCCAGCACACCACACTACGTCCAAATAACACTTCTAGGTTATGGAACCACATCCCCCCACCAGACTCAAAAGTCAGAATGTGATACTGCTGCCAGCCAAAAACACCGGATAGATCTGACAGATCTATAAAGAAACTGCCTTTTACTGACCTACCAGGAGATCGGCAGCGGAAACTGAGAGAGATATTTCCAATTTTGAAAGAAAGTAAACAGAAAAACGAAGGCAAAGTGCCAGCGCCTACAGCCCCGCCGCGCCCCGACAGCGCCCACCCACAGACTCCCAGTAACGGGTCGGTGCTCCCGAAACGCCGCAGCCCCGATGGCGGCTGCCGGGCCCGCTCGGAGCGGCGGGGAGGCCCGGCCGCCGGGGGCCCGGGGCCGCTCC
>VZRO01001578.1:446133-463794 GCA_013397915.1 Daphoenositta chrysoptera | reverse complement strand
CGGCCGGCGCAGCGCCCCCTGGCGGCCCGGGCTGCCCCGCGCGGGGGTGCCGCCTCCCACGGGCCGCGGGGCTCCCGCCTTCTGAGGGCGCTGGGAACGTGGGAGGAGACACTGCCCTCGGAAAGGGGTTTGTCAGTCAAAGAATTACGAAATCATTTAGGTTAGAAAACACCTCTGAGATAATCGAGGCCAAGGTATGACCAAACATCACCGTGTCAAGCAGACCATGGCACTATCACATCCAGTCTTTCCTTGAAGACCTCCAGACATGGTGGCTCCACCCCATTCCAATGCTTAATCTCCCTTTCTGTGAAGAAATTCTTCCTAATGTCCAACCTAAATGTAAATACTGCAGGTATTAGTGTAGATGGCACTTAGGCTGGGCTACTGACATTGCCCCTAACTCAGACATGCCATCGTCAGGCTGACGGAGCCTGGGCTAACCCCCTTTAAACCTGCTTTCTCTCCTTCTCTCAGGGCCTGACTCCTAGCAAAGTGCTGCATCCTCTCCTTGCAGCAGGGCAGGAAGACATTTGTCCAGCATACACTTTAAGTCTCCAAACTTCCAGCAAGATAATAACTTCACCATTTTTGGAGCCCCCCCATTTACTCTCAATACGTAGTGTTACCAGAACCCTGGCATGCCTATCCCCACCACAGGCTTTGTTGTAGGTTGCAACACCTAAAAAGCCAGAACCATTAGTGTTTACAGAGGCAACACAACACAGCAGGCCATGGATGCACCACAAGTCTCTCACAGATTTAAATTTCAACTTCCACATTCACCTATCTTTAAAAGGTCACTAGTTATCATCAAAGGCTGGCTTTTCAAGCTTTCCCCTTAGACATGCACTTCCCAAATGTCACATGTCATTTAGAAAGGAAGAGATTAGGGAAGGAGTTTAGACAGTGCTTTTAAGAAGGGACAAGAGGAGTCCTCTTCCTACAATACTATGGGCTCCAAAGATGATGAAGAGGGGACTGGAGCATCTCCTTTACAAGGACAGTCTGAGGGAACTGGGCCTGTTCAGCCTTGAGAAGAGATGACTGAGAGGGGACTTCATCATTGTCCGTAAGTACCTGAAGGGAGGGTACCAAGAGGATGGAGCCAGGCTCTTCTCTGGGGTGTCAAGCAACAGGACAAGAGGCAACAGGCAGAAACTGATGCACAGAAGTTCCAGTGGAACATGAGGAAGAACTTCTTTACTGTGCAGGTCACCACACACTGGAACACATTGTCCAGAGAGGTTGCACAGTCTCCCTGACTGGAGATGTTCAAGAACTGTCTGGGTGCAATCTTGTGCCATGTGCTCTAGGAGGTCCCCGACTGAGCAGGGAGGTTGGACCAGATGACCTCCCAGACTGTGGGGGTCTCTTCCAACTTCCCCCATTCTGTGACGCTGGGTCTCTACTGCAGAAAAACTGCAGGAATGAAATAACCCGAGCACTCAGCCATGAGTCATGATGAGCATGCATTTGGGCTGGTATTTTCAAGAGGCTGCATTAATTCCTCAGTCTCCGCTGTCTCCCTGACAGTTAGTGAGCCAATGGCAGCATTTGGCTATTCTTGGAAAACCAGAAGACAGAAGTTACTGACTCAAAGCAAATGTATTTCATCTATTTTTTGTTTCCCCAGTGAGAAAGTAGGGAGAAAGGATGGACACAAAGCCTAAAACAAAATGGCTCTCTCCCCAGTATAAAAAATAAACCTTTTTCAGATAGTGCATTTTCAAATACAAAGCTGGGAGCAGTATTTTACAAAACAGTATTTTTTTCACTCTGTCAAACAGGATTGAGATATTAAAGGAAATAGAGATGGGGGAAGGGAAAAAACCAACAGTGCAAAATTACAGAGGATTATCATGGATGATGAGAGGGAATTCCCTTCATCCTTTTGCGTTAAAGCCAAGCATGACAAACCTCACAGTTATGGTATGCTCAGAAAAAAAGAAAACTGTTTCAACAGCATCATTTGCCAAAATACCATTAAAAAGTAAAATTATAAATACAGCTGTTAAAAGATTAACTTGTTAGAATGTGTTATCCATACATATACTTTGACACTGCAATGATCAGGATTATGGAGTGTTAGTTCTTTCAGCAGCTGTTTTATCAATGTTACATAAAAGCTGTTCACCTTCTCCACAAAGGGAGGCAAGAGGGATAACATTCATTAATAACATGTCTGAAGGCTACAGTAAATGCTTTAGAAATCTTTATGCTCCTGTTTAGGAGCCTTTGATTAAATCTGGCCAGATTAGCCTCAGTGTCCTTGTAATGATTCATATTAAACAGTGCCCCTGTGTGAGAGGCTGGATGCTGTGGAAGCTTCTAGCTATTTCCCCAGCCCCACTCCTAGAAGCTGTTGGACCACTGGACCAGCCATGATATTATAAAGGCTTGGGGGCATGGGGGGTGAGGGGTGTGTAAGTTAGAAGAAAAAAATAAACAGAGGAAACACAACATAATAATACTTATATGTATTTACATAAAATACGGGTAAAATTACAGACTCAACCCTGATCCAAAACAGCATAACCTAGTTCCACACAGATAGCCCTGTTCAAGTGCACTTCATCATGGGAGGATCTAGTCTGCATCCAGTAAAATAAGGAAGAGAACATCATGTGCTTGAGAGGACAATTAAAATTTCATTGCTTAGCTATTTAAATATAGACAGACTGAAAACATTAGGACACAAGAGGGGGAAATAATATTACTGGAATCCATCCATGCCCAAAGGTAAAATTGATAACAAGTCTGGTTGTAGGCATCACTAACAAAGCAAGAAAAAAGAAATCATTATTAGCTTTCAAGGGGAAACAAAAAATCAACACCTAGATAGAAAGTAACAGCAGTAGATTCAATCTGTGCGTGCCAATGAATAAGGAGCTTATCATCTGCAGTGTACTTTGGCCTTACAGTATTTCTGTAGGATGGGTACAGGAAAATAGTTTGGTCTAGAAAAAAAAGAGAGCATGATAATTTATTAGATAAAATATTTAAGAGAGTGGGCTTTAAATAAAGTGATTAGAGACTAACCAATGCATGCTATAACAAGAAGAGGAAGTCATCAAAATAGTAATAAAACACTGAAACTTGTCACAAAGATGCTTCAACACATTGCTATTTCTAAGAATAATATTGCGGCAGGCTTTGCGCCATTAGAAGTGCATTAGTCTCTCATCTTCTCATTCAGGGGAATGCGGTTCTACACTTTCCCTCCAGACATCTTTCACGGGATACCCAAAATTATCATTTAAAAATTAATTATCAAGAGAATTCCTAAGTTTTATGAGAACATAACTCATAATTAGGACAAGAGGTGAAACAGAAAGTTAAAAAGTATTTTGCCTAAATTGGACAAAATTTACTATGTCCGAAAAAAAGCTTATGACTTGGAAATTTTTGTTACAGTAAATCATCACAGTATGATACCAAACTGTGAGTAGCTAATAAAACAGCAGAAAACAGAAAAAGCACCAATTTACTCACTTTACAGCTAAGAGGGTTAGCACTTCTCTCTGTGCTGGATAAAGTATTTATTCTCAGATGAAGATTGACAAACTAGGCCTTGGTGGCTCACTACCAACTTTTATAGGTGTCTTCCTATTGATCCCTTCACTTGGGATCTATAGTTAGGCAGCAGCATTTCAACCCCAATTTTTGCATCCTGCTGACACATACTACTCGATGTGAATTGCATACAGTAGCCAAAGCAACAACTTTGGCTCAAAAAAAAAAAGGCAAGAAAAAGAAAAAAGTCAATTTTGTATATAATTGATCAGCCTAGGAGAAAAGTGCACCTACTTTCTGCTTTTCTGAAGAAACAATAATAAAATGTATGCTTGCTACCAAGGCATTAAAGCTTTGCATAATTTTATGTCTTGACTCTTTTTTCCCCTACCATTCCCTATAATTGCAACCAAGTTAGAAAAGGTTTTATCTGAATTTGAAACATTGTCGTAAATAGTGGTGATATGTTTTAGTCTCTCATCTTGCACAAAAATTAAGAAGTAAGCTTATTTACAAGGGAGAGAAAGCAGAAAGTCATTCTACAATAATATTTGCTAGCCTAGTTTCACTGTAAGATAGCTAATTTTCTAATAAACCCCGTCAGGAAGTTGTTCTATGTTAACTTTTAATTACAGTAGAGTGGTTTTTAGCAACTACAGGACTCTACATGTTGCCATGACATCAGCCTCTCACAGCAGCCTATCTGCTAATTACACAGATTTTAAACAAACTTCTAAGCAAGAAGCAGATCCTCTCACAGATCCCACTTCATTTCTACAAGTCACACCAGCTTCAGCCTTGCACACTAAGAGATTGCTATGAAATTATTTCACAAAATCTAGTCCTATATGTTACCCTGATTCCCAACTAGAATACAGCCTATAGAAACAACAAGAAAAATTTGCCTATTCTCTAGTGTTTTAGTGCAGACCAGAAAGGGATCCACCAGCCAGAAGGTTCCATAGCAGGAGATACCCTCTCATGCTGTGCTGGCAGGTTTAGCACAGCCCTCACATGAAGCAGCCCCAGCTTTATGCCAGGCTACTGCCCACACCCACCTTTATTGCAGGGAGCCACACCAATCACATTCCCAGATCCACCTGTGCTTTCAGGATACACCCTGCTTAGCACCTTGTGGGAAAGGCCAAACTATTCCCTCTCAGTGTGGGAGAGTATCGTTCTTACCCCCACTAGAGTGGTAAGGGGAAGAAAGGGGAAGAAAGGTTTGGGTTTGGTTTGGGGTTTTTAAAATTTTTTTTCAATTATCACTGTGACTAATACAGGTCTCCATATTACCTCACAGTGCTACTGAGGAGATAATTCACTGGGTGGAGGATGCTAATTACTCAGCTGAACTGTGGAGTCCACAGTCCCACTAATCCTGCCCTTGCAGTTTATCTCAGCTGTCTGCTGCACCTTTTGAGTATGTAAGATGTATTCATACTCTGTCTGAGCCCTGTGGTTTTCTCAAGACAAAATAACAAGACCAAAGCAAGAGTCTTTCCGAATAAGAGTGCTTACATAAGTTTCTTATTATCAGGGAGTGCTGAAAGGGGAAAACTGTTTAAAATAGGTCCACACAGACAAAGAAGTCCCATGACAGCTAATGAAAACAAATTCTTACCAACTTGTTGATAGCAGCTTTCTGTAAGCTGCCACTTGAACAATAGTATCTTCAATTCTTCCCTTTTATTTCATGTTAGAATTTGTATCTCTGCGTCTTTCTGCTGTGTAGGCCACAGTCTCCCTATCCTAACTTCTTGCAGCTGCTTCAGCATGGTGGAAAAATCAATCGGAATGGCTTAATAGGCCCATTGCTGGAGAAAGAGTGGAGTTTTAACATGGATTTTCCTCCTAAAAATAGCTCTGTCGGTGCTTCTTACAAGAAAATTATAATGGCATCATGCACTTTTACATTAAAGGACCTAATTGTGTGACTATGTCCATACAGAAATCACAACAAGAAGCATCATCAATGTCCCAGTGACCGTGAGGTCTCTCTGAAAAAGAGGAATTTGCTAGCATTGCTGGTACATGAATTGCCTAAAAATGCCATGGAGATGAAACATAATAAACAAGACTAAAATTAGAATATCCAAACACTCAGCTGACAGTATTTTAGCAGCATTTCTACCACATTCTTTAAAGTACAGCACAGTGGTGCCTCACTGTAAGAGATTTCTACCAAACAATGATTCATGATGTCACTGGGATAATTTTCAATTTAAGATATTTATTTGCAGTTAAAACTCTCTGTCTGAAGTACAAAGCTTCCATAGTAAGATAATGAGCCCCCACGAGCATCTTCTCAATTTTGAAGGATTTCTTCTCTCTTATGGCTCTTCTTAGCCATTTTTCTAAGAACGTTCAGCCTTTTGAATTGGTCAGTCCCTGCCTAGGAAACAGTTCTGGTTTAAAGTATATTGTCAGAGGCAGAATTACAACGTATATTAAATGCCTATCAATTTCAGGGTACTGAAAAGGGGCAAAAATTAGGAACTCTGAGAAGGAAATGTGGGCAGAATTTGGACAACAATGTTAAAACACCTGGTTTATCAACAGGGAACCATGGAAATCTGTGGAATAACTAGTGGCATTGCAAGGTGAGAGTGTTGAAGTGAATATAAGTCACAATTTCATGCAATTGCATTTCTTACAAGGATTTGCTTGGGAAATTTAGTTGAGAGGTCCTGCAAGTCTTAGCAGTTTCCCTAGAACTGTCTTGGATTTTAAGTTCATTCTGAATAATTAGAAAAGTAATTCCGTATTTCTGTCTGATTTCAACTCCTTTGCTAACTGTCTATGTAAGACTCCTCACTGAATACAGCCTTGTCTGAAGTGGAACATGGCAGTGACTATGTGCTTTAGTAGGAGGTGTGAAGAATAATTTTGACATTCAAGACTATTGGAAACAGTATGTAATTCATTGCCTTGAGATGGAATGTGGCCATAGTTAACAACCTGAATTTGAGACAAGAACTGCAGAATCTCGGTTTTAAATCCCATTTGGAAGGTAGCGTCTCCAGTCATGCAGTGCTTCAGCGCCAATATAGGTCGGTCACAGAAGAAGCAGTGCTATTTTTTTAAACAACCAAGGTTTAAATTCCCAGAGATGTTGCATGATTTATATTGGCAAGAAATCTCAGCTGCCTCACAAGATCTGCCCATTCCTGTACTCTTCTTTCTGTTCTGTGGAGGTCTCCCAGATAAATATTGAGCAGGTCAGACCTGCTTAGTGTAGAAGAACAGACGAAATCATGCCCTGAGGTGTTGTGAATACTCTTTTTTGTATTTGCTTGAATTGGCAGTGCCTGGAGGTATAGTTGACAGATTTCAGAATGTGAAAATTATTAATCTGGGGGGAGTGCCCTGAAATGCTGCCACTTCATGGCAGATCTAAAGTAACTTGTGTTCCAGCAGCCCTTTAAAGAGCTATTTAGAAAGAAAACCCACATGAGCTGCCCAGTGAGTAACATTTGCAGTCCTAGACAATCGTTTCTTCTTCTCTAGGCCATGTTTTCTCTAAGCACGAGCTGAAGAAAGCCATCATCCTACAGTTGCATCGCTTCATGAACTAAATGAAATCAAGCATAAGTACAGTAGAATGATGGAAGCCTGAAGGAGGTGTGATGAGAGCTTTCTTAGAGAGGACATATGGCTTTTAAAGAAAGGGTCTTCAGCAGCCAGCTGGAGATGGCATACGTATTCACCAAGGAAACAACAGCAGCAACAAAGGCCTTCTCCTTCTTGTGCTGGCTGAATAGATTTGTTACAGACATTCAATGGGCAACTGGATTTAGCCTACCTCCAAAACTAGCCTTCCATGTTAAACTGATGTGGGAGGAAGCTCTTAGTGTCAAAGAAACCCACAGCTACAGAGAAACACAGGCACACATTCGACTCGTCTGTCCTTGCAGCCTCTGCCTTCAAGCAGCTCTTTGCTGTAACCCAGTAAGGCAATCCCTGTGAACAAAGAGCACACACATGTGCATATATGGACCCATGTGTCCATGCACACGTACAGATGCACCACAGGTTCTGAGACAGCATAATCTTTCATGCAAATCTTCTTTCAGCTGCATGACCTGATAGTCTTCAGCCTCTTCTCATAGCAGACTGGGTTTCACTTTTTATATTTATCCTTGTGTCCATGAGGTCTGACATCAGAATTCTTTACCACAGGAGCGGTGTCACGGTAGCACCAGATTCAGTAGAGAACTATGTGCAGCCAAGAAAAGTGGACTTAGAAATAGATGAACTCTTTTCAACTCAAAATTATCTGTTAAGTGGCACTAATACTAACGCATGTGTTGGATATATTTTTTTAATCTGGATGAAAGCAACCTGCAAATAAGGTATCCTTAATTGCTTTGTACAGATGTTAAAACTGTCACAAATAGAGTGATCTGCTCTGGGTCATGATGTAAATCATTGGCAAATCCAGCATGTAGATCTCCCAAGTCCTAATCCATTAAAAAGAGTTATGTTTTACATGAAGAACACCTGCACAAACCATCACAGCTTCTGCAGAGTCAGTGGCAGACAACTGAGTTTTCCCTTGTAAGAGTTTCCTTATAAGAGTGTCCCCCTATAACTATTTATCACGTGAGGATGTTCCCCAGCTCAGCAGAGGATAATAACCAGCACAGTAGTCGTGAAATTCATGGGTCAGAGAATGGCAGGTGGATGAATTCCAGCTCTCAGCCAGTCTAAAGGGTTTTCTACAAATGCTGCTAACTTGTCCATCCCTTCTGTGGAAAAACCCACAGGATACTCTCCGAGAGAGTGCAAGCCTTTGAAGAGCTTCTTCCTGATCTTTTGCTCAGAAATGAAGGAATTTATCCATCATGGAACAGCCTAAATAAATAAATAAACAGCAATTTATCCATCATGGAACAGCCTAAATAAATAAATAAATCCCTCATGGCAGATCCTTAGGAATCTTCAGGCATGCAGAGGTGCCTGTACTTCCCAACACCACTTGCATGGGTGCCTTGTGCAGCTGCTATGTTCTTCCCTCCAGAACACTGTCCATATTAATAG
Source organism: Daphoenositta chrysoptera (assembly GCA_013397915.1). Lineage (NCBI taxonomy): Eukaryota > Metazoa > Chordata > Aves > Passeriformes > Daphoenositta > Daphoenositta chrysoptera. The sequence continues at coordinate 455,235 of VZRO01001578.1, read as the reverse complement.
CACTAGTCTTGGTGCGTTCTTTATTGCTCTGCAGCATGGAAAGATATATTCAACCCATTGGGAAATGTTTGATGGATTAAGCAATGAAAAATTATCAGGGAGAAAACTCTTGGAAAGCAAAGGATTTGGTTGTAGGTGTACAATGCTGATGATAGTCATATATTTCTGACCACATCTGCTGAGGAAATATATAACCTTCAGTTTTTCATAGGCCTTTCCAGAACAGTGGTGACTGCAAAATGGTCTGGAAACACTTTTCTGGAGATAAACAATGGAAATGATTTAACATTAAAAATAACCCTAAAGGCAAAAAAATCAGAAACCACTTTGAAACAAAGGAAGGGTGGAGTAAGCAACCCTTTTGGAGAGACTTATACTCTGTTTTGTGCTGCTTACAGAACCCAGAAATGCCAGTGAAGGTTGTGTCAGAAATCTGTAAGCTAAATGCCTATAGCTGTTATGTACAGTGTTCTAAACATTATAGAAATTAGGGATCCTGTTATGAAATTTACAGCAGTTAAAATTAGTTTTGGAGTAATTTATCTTTTTGCCATTTTTTCAGCATGTGCTGTGAGATGAAAAGAGGAAGTTTCGTTGCAAATAATATTTTAACCACAAAAAGATATTTTGCAGTAGAACAAGTGTTTCCAAGATTTAATTTAATGTTGAGTGTTACACAAATCATAGAAAAATAGTTTCAATGTGGTAACAACAGAATTAAGGTGGCCAAAGTAATTTGACTCTTGGACTGCATTTTGAATTTTCTGGTACACCCTGCTGCTTCACAGTTAGGTTGTAGCAATGCAACTAAATGCTTTCTTGTAAATCTTTAAATGACATATGATGAAAAACAAGCAAAACATTTTAGATTTTTTTTGAAGTCAAAGCTTCAGGTGTAGTTTTGAAAGCTCTAGAGTGAAAAGCATCTTTATTCACAATTATTACTTCTACTGACATCAGGAAAACTGCTTATCTCTGCTTTTCTTTTAATGCAGAAAGTCTCTAGGATCTAAGTCTTACAAATAAACAGTCCAGAACTTAAAATTAGCCAACTTTTCACTGGCCTCCCTTCTGCCTTACTTCTTAGCATAGATCTAAACAACACATACTTTCTCAAAAAGACTTCTGTGTGACTGGCAGGCCTGGTAGGAGCTTCTGTCAGATGCTGTTCTCACTGGCTAATTTCATCTCCTGGTTCTGTGTACCTCATCATATCACAAACTTTGAGACAAGTGCTTAAATTGTCAGATTTGCTCATAAATGCAACAGAGAAATTATGAGGGACTGAGTTTAGTGGAGTGATGGATGAATATCGAGTCCAGGCTAGAAATGTTTAGAAGGAGGGTGACTGATGTCTCCAGAAAATCCATCAAATTCAATTAGCTAGAGTGACCTTCAAGGAAATTCAGTAGGAGGTGGCTGCACAGTCAGCATGTGTGGCCTCGTATAGTCTTCAGGAAAAGGAGATATTTCATTACTGAAAGCTTGTCCTTTATAGTAACACCTCATCTTTTCCCCACCAATGAGATAGCAATGGCCATTGTGTTTGTGACCCCTCTTTCCTTCTAACACTCTCTCTACAAAATAACGGATAGAGTGAGCCGAGATTTAGTCATTCTTTGAGGGTACAAACCTGAAAACCTGTCACATTCTCTGAATCCATCAGTAGCAGAGCTGAGGAAAAAGCCAGAAGTCCTAGATGTGCATGTACAGTTACAATTGAATTAAGACTAATTCAAAGTTCAAGTGAAAGTTAGATAACCTGCCTCACCTCCTGCAGAGTTTTTAAGAAAAAGAAAAAGGTAACATCCAAAATGCTTGTTTCTTTTCTCTCACTCTTACATCACCCTTAGGATTTGTAATGGCAGCCCTAAGATCCATAGAAGGTTGAAAGGGATAAACTGGAGAACAGGAAAGGACTGAAATCAACCACAGTTTCTGAGGATAAAAGAACTTGTTCTGAGGGTGAACCTGGAGAAAAGTATGCTAAGGGTAGTATGAAGTATGGACCATAAAAAGGGGTCTTCGGAAGACAAACTGGGTTTTTGAGGGATCCTGTGGACCTAAGTCTTCCAGACTACCTTGTGGACCTAGATGAGGCCAGGTTTGGTGGTGTTATTCATAATAAAATGCAGGTAAAGGAGAGTTGATGCTTCTGCTGAAGACAACTGTGATATGGTTTCTCATATATGCTAGGGGATTACTAGATGAAGTTCTATTTTTGGTGCTATAACTCTGGCTAGGCTTACTGGCTGTGGGATGTAAGCAGGGCCTGGCAAATTCCCTCCTGGATGGTGCTAACTTCACCAGATGAAGTGCTCATGAGTGGGATGACTCACACTACCTCATTCCTTCACTATTACGCAACTTGCTTTTTTCCCACAGTAAGGTTTTCTTCCACACTTTTTTCTGTGATTTTTTTTCCTTTCAGTAAAAGCGCCTGCCTTTATCATGATTTCACCCTGAAACAGGCAAGGGAATTCAGTAATGCAACTTGGCAGGGCGTCAAAAGTCCATTTTCTCAAGAGGAACAGGAAAAAGGTAATAATGGTTTGAGGAACTGGAAAACAAATACGTCCTATGTAGACTACAATTGGTTCATCTAAGTGAACAAAAACAATGAGCTCTGAGCCCTGAGGAAACCGCGCAAGGCTCCAGCAGGGCCGAAAATAGCTCGGACGAGAATCCCTCCGTTTCTAAGCGCGGAGCGGCCGGAGCCGCTGCGGGGCGGCGGGCGGGACCGCGGGCTCCCGGCGCCCCCCGCAGGGCTCCGGGGGCCTCACCGCCACCCGACCGGGCAAAATTTTAGATCCTACCTGCAGCGGAGCAGGAAGGCTTAAGCTCAAGCAGTATATATGTGCAAAAATGCTGTCATTAATACACAGACCAATCTTACTCTCACCGGCTCTTTTAGCACCAAAATTTGGAGGGGAAATACGACAGCATGAGAAAGAAGAAGGCATGTATCCTTCATAAGTTAGTTATGTTTAATGTTCTCTTTTGAAAACTGCTCAGGTACCAATTAGACTCAATGACACTGACCAGTCTGTAGTCTGGGACTGAACTGTCTAGGCTCACTCCGTGAATCACATTTCCCTTGTCCTACAAAAGCTTCAGCTGTACAATGAACTGTACAGTGCCTTGATGGTGTGCAGGACCAAGTCCACTAATTAAGACCACCAATTTGAGAAAGAAAATAATGTAAATGGATAACACAAATTAATTCTGGATTGTAAAAGCAGACTTCTTGACATGGTTTCAACCCTGTAACATGAAATCCCTGCTCAATGCATGTCTCTGGCTGTCTGTGGATCTGATGCTGCCAGTACTGAGAGATAGCATCACAATAAAAACATGATGTGTCTCTCTGCCCGCACTTAACTAAAAGATGAAAACAGACTTAGGTCTATTTTCATGTAAGTATGAGGAAATCTCCTTCTAGTTGCCTTATGAATTATAGAATGGATACAGTATCATATCTGAGCTTAGTCACCAGGCATAGAGTAGACACTATAAGGGGAAATCAAGACAGAAAATTTTCCAGTAGTCATCCATTTTTTTAAGAGGCTCCTCTAACTAATTCTGCTAAGGATTTAAGCTGGGATTGTAAATAAAAGGAAACAGAAGGCAAATGTCTCTTGTTCTCTCAAGACAATGTGTCAAAAAACAGTTACAATGAAGACTGAGAGAGAAGAGAAGGCTGCGAGTAGACCTTATTGCAACCTTCTAGTACGTAAAGGGGGCTACAGGAGAGCTGTAGAGGGTCAACTGGCAAGGGCAAGCAGTGATAGACCAAGGGGTAATGGCTTTAAGCTGAAAAAGGGAACGTTTAGATTAGATATTAGGAAGAAATTCTTTATAGTGAGGCTGGTAAGACACTGGAATGGGTTGCTCAGAGAAGCTGTGGCTGTCCCATCTGTGGAAGTGTTCAGCACCAGGTTGGATGGGGCCCTGAGTAATCTGGTCTAGTGAAAGTTGTCCCTACCCATGGCAGGGAGGTTGGAACGAGATTATCTTTTAAGTCTCTTCCAACCCAAGCCGTTACATAATTCTATGATAATTACTACTGCATTGACCTAGTTGGTCTTATTTTAGATTGAGGTTTATTATTCTGAATAGTAAGTTAACTCAGTAAATAAAAATTAGGGAAAAAAGACATCAGGCTCAATCGACAAAAGGATTATGCTACTCTAAATGAAATGGTTATCTATCCTATGTCCATAACTTTATAGTGACAGATTTACCAGAGTTATGATTTGGGTAGGAGGCTATGATTTGCATACGAACGCTGGTATTAAGTGGATATTGTGTCCTGTATGTTTAGAAATGAAGTTTGCATCTGCATGGTTTGAACTCAGATACAGGATTCTTCATTTTTGTGTTGTCTTTCTGAAGCTATTCAAGTGATCCGAAAACTGTCCCAAAGGCTTTGTCTGACAAACTTAAAACCTAAACAAAATACCTCGTTTTCCTTCTTGGTTTTGTTATTTCCAAACAAAATCTCATTTGCCCTCACAAAGAAGGGAGACTCGCTTGTTCCATGGCCAGAAGGCCTTGAATGGGAGTCGAGGTGCCGGAGGCAGTGCAGAGTGCTCTGGGTGAGTGCTGCACCATATGCTGGCCGTGACACTGAAGGGTACTCTGCTGCTGCTTTATTTTTCACATGAAACATGAAAACAAGGATCAAGGCTATCAGCACCTATAAAGATTTCAGAAACCTTAAAAGTTTTCTGTAGCATCTTTGCTGAACTCTGGTGAGAGCGTTTGCATTGCACTAATCACAGTTCTTCAATAAGTTAAATATTTGTTCCACACATTTGTGAAACTGTGGCACAATGTTGCCAGTATGGCAGCATGGTTCTGATATTCCTTTACAGGAGCAGCAACTCAATCTATGACTAATCAAACAAGGGTTATATCTGTGGCTTGGATTGAGCTAATATACAGTGTGCAAATGTTAATCATTACTAAGCCAAAGTTAACCATTATTTCTGTTAGGTGTATATCTTTTAGTGCAGACAGAAATCTCATTTGAAAATCTTCCTTTATTTTTCTTATAGGGATGCAGATGTATGAATGATTCATGTTGCATGTGAAATTATACTGTGACCTATAATAATAGCCATTGCTATACTTTGTTATGAAACCAGATTCAAACTAAATTTAAAATCCAAGTCTGTCTGTAAAATCTACTGCAAGCTTCCAGATTTTGGCCCAGAATTCCCACTCTCCAGTGTTTTTAGTCTTTTATTTTTCCAGGTCATCTGTTTCATGGAGAAAGAACATATAGCCATCTGGGAGATTAGCATATATATTTTATGAAGCAGAGTAGAGCTCTCTCTTTACTGACTCAGATGCTAAAGACCCAGATTTGCAGCCTGCCTCCTAGCTAGCACAGCACAGTTCATAAAGCTTCTGTTGCCAGTGGCTTACCCCTCTCCCCCTCATCAAGAACAAGCCTACACTAAAGTGATGTTGGCAAAGCAGTACTGTTCTAAAGTGGGGGAAAAAAAAAAAACAGTCCAGCTTTACAGCCATGTAGAGAGGCAATTTTTAATGACAGAAGAATCCATTTGTCAGTAAAGCTTACATTGTTTGAAATTATCAGCAATTGATCAAACAAATCTGGCTGCTGGAGTGAGATTCATCTCCAGAGTGGTATATATGGCTATATCTGTGGATATAAGCATGAAACAGATCTGTGGTACATCCTCTGAAATGTATAAAAGCCAAATGAGAGTGTTAGTGCTGGGTTAATTTAAGATGCAATATAAACTACCACAGGATGTAAAAGGAGTGAGCTGCAATAAGATGTGCCAAGGGGCATCTCCTTAATCTTTTATACTTTCTCACTGTGCTGGTAGCGACGTGCTTCCACTGTAGCTCCAGTTGGAGGTACAGAATGTTTCTAGTACTGCAGTGTAGTTGGACTGTGACAGTACTCTTTCCTTTTTTCTGGACATTCCTCCTCCTTTTGTTTTTTAATACCATTCTGTTTTTTTCCCTTTACAGAACACAGACACTAGGAGCCTAGACTGCCAACATTTTGATATCCAGTGTAGATTTATAACTATGGACTGCCAAGTTTTAAGAAGTTATAGAGCTGTTAAGTCCAATGAAGAGAGAGGAAATACAACCACTGAGAGTATTAGCTTGGTAGTCTGCTCAAGCCTCTAGAAAACACAGGACAATAGCTGAGATCATAATCCTAAATTTGTGTTAATAATGATAAGCAGAATACTTTCCATTGCTTCTTAAAACAAAGACTGGGAAGAGACTGGCCTTTTTGTTTACCCTCTCATAATTTGTTGGTACTTTTAAAATACAGATGCAAAAATGAGCCTGACTTAAAGGCTTTCATTCAAAGTTCCCAGTCTGAAGGAAGTTTGATTACATTCAGAGTATCATCTGCATTTTGCAGGTTAAACTCTCCTTTTTAAACACATTATAACAAAATCCATGTCTAAACTTTAAGAAGCACAGAGTGTGTATTCAAATACAGACTCTAAGAGCTGGATTTGTTATATCTAGAATCTAATTCCCATTATTCAGATCTGCTGAATAATAATGGGAACAAATACAGTCTTATTAGAAAATGCATAAGAAAAAAGTTTCAATGTAGCATTTGGGCTATATGTTCATCAGAAAGGCATGCACCACTTCAAAAATCTTTCTGTATCTTGCCAATGCTAAAAAGCCATCTTTCAAAGACTGCATGCAGACAGTCTTTAATGTTCTTTTCTTCTACCTTTTGCCAGTTACTGGAATATGAACTTGATATTTACTGACAGTTCTATTTACCTTGATGCTAAGAACAGCCTACCCAATCTGGCCAGATCTTTTCATTCAGAAACCAGTCTCTGACATGGCTGGTAAAAGATGCCAAGAGAAGTCTATGAGAGTGGAAAAATCCTATGATGGCTCTTCAGAGTATTTCCATGGACACTCTCCCAGCTCCACACACAAGCAGCTTCCTGAGCCAGTCACACCACTTCTGTAGAAACAAACATATAATCGTGGTAAATAAAGAAAAAAAAACCCAAACAAGAAAAAAAAAAAGTTCTCTTTTGAGGAGCAAAGCTGTGTACTTTGATATCAAGGCATTCCACAAGATGGCAGGGTTCTGTCTTGGGAGGTCACTACAGCAGGCAACCTGAGCCTCTACAGAAGCAATTTTTTTCCTACCATAGTTTTCACCATCAGTAATATAACTCTCTAATTTAAACCTATCAGTGCTCTATAGCAGTGATCAAAATAAGTGGCAAACAGCTGAAAGACAGGAGGCCTCTATTTTCTTATGTCTCACTCACATTTTTTTATACTACAACAGTTAAAGCACCATATTCACATAAAGCATAATAGTTTCTCATTGTGTGAATTAAAGAAATAATTTCTTTTCTACATAAAATTAGACAGAAAATTATTGCATGCAAATGCAATTATTTTGACTAGGAACATTAACAGCAGTCCTTCACAATCCATCTCAGTCATCTATTATTTGAACTCCAGAAACCATAAATACAGCTATTTCTTACCCCTTGTCTTCGTGATCAAGACAAGGTAACCTAAAGATGGGATGTTGCTGAAAGGTGGCTGTCCCTTTCACCTGTCCTGCTTCCTTGTGGTGGCTTTAACATCTGTGTATACAGTCCTAATGCAAGTCAGATCTACCTAAAAAGCTGATGGAAAACTAGCTGCTTTTACTCAGAGGCTTAGCTTTCAGCTAGATAAATGAGCTGAAATGACTCCACAGCCACACAGTCACTACTGTTGCAATCAGGAAAGCAGGTCAAGCATGTGACAAGGGGCAGGAAAGTCCCTTTCAGCAACATAGTAGTATTGGATAAGCTTACACTAATTGTGAAAACACACTCTTAAGTAACAAAGGAATAGTGGAGAGGATGTATCCTCAGTTCTGCCCTCGCTGACAAGAGGAAATGGAGAGAGAGGAGAAAACCTAAAGCTCAGTTCTTAAGTTCAATTGAAAACCTGTGCTGGAGCATGCCTAAATCTTGCATATGTCACAGTGAAATGTTAGTTCTGACCTAAACTAGATGCATTTTGCTCTTTATTTGTAAAATAAGGATACTAATAAACCAACTCTTTCTAGACCATGTATGTTTGATTTCTGTGAGAAATAAAGGCTCTGAAGTACGGGGAAAATAGAGAGAAACTAGAATAATTGCGTTCCCTCTAGGGTTCTCTGCAATACTTGTTACTAAGTTTCAGTTGAGTAGAGGTGTATTCCCAGAGGAAATTCAAGTAAATTCAAATATTTTAAAAACAATTATAAGGATTTTGTATAAACTCAGAGCATATTATGTTTAAGATCTTCATCATTCTTTTAAAAGCCTAAACCCTGGTGCTTCTTATAAAGGTGCAAGAGCATAGCACTAATGCAAAGATCGATAAATAGACAAAACCCCAATGCACAAAAATTAAAGAATTACTAGCAGCTACTCTGTACATAAACCAAACCAATGGCCTCACTCGGGAATGGAGAATTAAAAAAAAATCTATCTTGCAGAGAAGAACTGTGTAATTGCATTTACTAAACACTAAAGAATAACTAAGCCCTAGATTTTATGTATAAGTGGGAAGACATCAAGTGTTGTCAGGTTCTTGGGGTTCTCATTTGGTATCAGTGGGATTCGTTACAATGAAGCATGAACAGAGACTTTTCATTTCCAGTTTTACCACTGAAATTCAAATGAAGATTAAAAAAAAAAAAAAAGAATGGAGTGAAATGCTAAGAAGATATCCCAGTAATATCACCAAGTGCAAACAAATTCTGTTGACAAGATCTGGTCTCTCCACAAGCTGTGAAAACCCTGGTAGCAGGGAGAAGAAATTTGGTTTTTCAGGACCAAGCAGCTACATGCTGATTGCAAGAGTGAGAAGTAAATTCTGTTAATTTTTAACACAGGCCTTCAGCAGGGATACACCCACGACCACCTCGTGCAGAAACCATCTAACACCCGTGCTTAAGTTCGCACCGATTATGGAGGACCACGGCCCAAGAGAAAACAGAGGCTTTGTCCGGTGTCGGGCCCAGCGCCGCGCTCGGGGCGCGCGGGGCGCGGGGGCAGTGTCGGTGCCGCG